>JANBPO010002302.1:28452381-28655323 GCA_024336825.1 Amorphophallus titanum
TACGTCGGTTCGCTGATCGGCGCGAACGCGCTCGTCGAAGAGGACCCGGCGGCGTTCCGCGACCTGCGCGTCGCGTCGGTGAAGATCGCGCTCGACGATCCGAAGGCGGCGGCGGGGCTCATCCGCGCGCAGGTCACCGTCCGCATCGTCCCATGATCGTTTTCCTGAGCCGGATATTCGGGCGCTGTTCGCGTCTCGGCATCCCGTTCGCGTGGCTCCAGCTCACGGCGGAGCGGAAACGTTTCGCGGCGGCGGTCGCCGGCATGGGCTTCGCCGTGCTGATGATGCTGCTGCAGGTCGGCCTGCATTCCGGGCTCTACGAACAGGGTGTGCGCCCGTTCCGGAAATTCGCCGGCGACATCGTCGTCGTGTCCTCGCAATACGAATACCTCTGCGTGCCGCGTTCGTTTCCGGCGGACCGGCTTTCGCGACTGAAGGCGTTCGGCGAGGTGGACGAGGTGATGCCGCTCTGGCTCGGCACGCTGCCGTTGAAAAATCCGGAGACGGGTCTCGGTCGCGACGTCTTCGTGATGGCCTTCGATCCGGCACAGAGCGCGTTTCCGGACCCCGACATCGACCGCGCCCGGCCGGCGCTGGAGGCGGGCGACACGCTGTTGTTCGACCGCGATTCGCACAAGAATTTCGGCGCGTTCGGCCGGTTGCTCGCGACGCCGGAGGACAGGGACGGCGTCCGCACGGAATTGAACGAAAAGGCGATGCGCGTCACCGGGACCTTCGAGCTGGGCCAGACGCTCGGCATCGACGGCAACGTGATCGCCGGGCGCGACGCCTTCATGCGCGCCTACCCGGGCGCGACGGCGGAACGCATCATGCTCGGCCTCGTGAAACTCCGGCCCGGCGCCGACGCGGACGCGGTCGCCGCGAAAATGCGCGCGATGCTGCCGGTGGACGTGAAGGTGTTCACGATGCCGGAAATGATCCGGGCCGAAACGGAGTACTGGGATTCGCGCACGCCCATCGGGGTCATCATCACCTCGACGATGGTGCTTTCGTTCATCGTCGGCGCCGTCGTCGTTTTCCAAATCCTCTACACCGACGTGAGCGACCACCTGCCGGAGTACGCGACGCTGAAGAGCATCGGTTTTCCGGACCGGTATTTCACGAAGATCGTCATCCAGGAATCGGTCATCCTGTCGCTTTGCGGCTTCGTGCCGGGCTCGATCCTGACGGCGCCGGTGTACCGGTTTCTCGCGGACCGGACGGGTATTCCGGTCGTCTACACTTGGGAAAATCTGCTCCTCGTGCTCGCGACGAGTCTGCTCATGTGCGTCATCGCAGGCCTCGGCGCCACGCACAAACTCGCCGGCGCGAACCCGGCGGACATCGTTTAAAGGCAAAATGCATAAGGCAAAATGCAGAAGTGTCGCACGGATAAGCTTCCGCCAGTCGATCCGAGCGAAGGGCACGAGCTCAAAGGGGGGTTTCCCGAGCGACAGGCGCAATGCTCGGGCGGGGCACAAGGGTCCTGAAGGGACCTCCTGACCGATCTGATGCTCAGACTTCTGAACTCGAAGGTCGCCTAGGAAGTGCTTGATCTGAGTAGGTTATTGGGCTTAGTGGGCCCTCAGGGGGGCTGTCACTTGTGGAAGCTGGGCCTCATTTGGTCTGTCAGGATCTCATTTGGCCGCTCTATATGGGCAGTAGAAATCCCCCCTCTCCACTTGTCCCCCTCCTCTACTCCCGAGCCAAGACTAGGCTTGGTCGAGTAGCATTTGGGGTAGATGTAGGTGACTCGAGCTGAGTGGGGATTTTTCTCCGAAAGGGGTCTACTTGATGCGGCTGTCCTCGGGATACACCCATAATGATGATAATTTTTACGAATTGATGTGTGGAGCCCCTTTTTGAAGATTGGAATGTTGTGCCGCTTCCCACAGGGGTTTATAATCATAACGTGTGCAGTCGCTTCCAACTTCCATCACTTAGGGTTTATCTTTCCACCATCTTTGCATTTGTGAGGAGTTCATGTGCCGCGAGGGTAACCCAGAAGGGTGAAGAGTTGCGGCAGTCTTCACGGAGCTCACAGAGGTTGCGGTGATGGTGATTCCCCAACTGTCACTTCCCCCTGAGTCGTTCAGAACAGTGTCCTCTTCTTCCTCCTCCAGTTCTCCTGGTTGCTCTATGGCGAACCAATATTCCGAGGCCGAGGTGCAAGAGGTTGAGCAGGCTTCTAGGGCTTTTGCCGCGCTGGTAGAACCTCTATGCAGTGAGCTGACTGAGGATGAGGTGAAGCGGCTGGAGGGCCGATATGGGCTGCCCTGGAAGTACTATTTCTCTCCTGCGGAACCCCACGAATCCAGTCTAGACACTCACTCCAGCCTCTTCTGTTCCATCCTCTTGGCCTGGAAGTGCGGGTTTTGCCTTCCTCTTCATTTCTTTGTTGCTGAATTGCTTCGGTTCTACCAACTAGCTTCAGTCCAGTTGGTCTTCAATTCTTATACCATCATATTCTCTTTATTTTCCTTTGCCATTCGTGTGGTGTCGAGTTTTCGCTGGACCTCTTCCATGCCTTTTTTGAGTTGAAGGAGCATACCCACGCGGGTAAGGGCTTCTTCTATCTTCAAGTGAAGAGGGGGAGGAGTTGCGTAACCCTTTCTGCCAAGGACTCCTCCCACAAGGGCTGGAAGACTCAATATTTCTAGGTGGGCGCAGCCTTGGACAGCTGGTCTTGGAACTTCTCGTTGGTGCCCAATTTTCACCCAAACATTCCTCCAAAGCTGGCTGTGATTTCCCTGGAGATGGAGAAGAAGGTTGCCCTTCTTCAGGAGAATCGCCGATCCACCGCCGAGTTGATGACCGAGGCCAACATTGTGGAGTATCCCTCTTGGATGGTGAGGCCTCCGGGTAAGGGCTTCAGGGCCTTGTGTTGATGTTGGGTTGCATTAGCAAACTTCTTACTGATGGTCCGCTTTTTTTTTCTTTGCTCAGATTCGAGGCGAGTGGCTGATAAGGGGGCGTCGCTGACCGAGGTGGTGATCATCGACTCAGAGGAGACGCCTGCTCCTGGCGGACCTCAAGCGTCCGAGAGTTCTTCCCATGCCTGGGACAAGGACAAGCAGCTTGCTCGGGATGGAGCTTCCGAGCGCCACGGAGCCAAGCGATGGTTCTCCGTAATAATTATGTCCCATCCCTTTAGCCAATTTAGCTCTTAATACAGGATCATTCAAGTCAGGTTTCTGGTTCTCCTTCATAAGAGTCTCAAGAGTCACCTCTTGGACTTCACCGGCGGGAGGATCATTATTGATCGGCTCTGTATTGACAGGGGCGGCACGTTCCTCGGCAGGAACTTCTTCCGCTTGTGTGGACGCCTGAGGTCCGGTAGAAGTGCCGATGTAGCCGACTGGAGCCGGTGGCGCAGGCGAGTGATGAGGCCTCCTGAGGTGAGATATAGGTAGGTTCAGATCATCGGTCTGAATCTCAGGTTGGTGTCCGACGATATAATATGCGAACACCCTGGCTGTGTCGTTGAGGAGCCAGACTGTCCTCCTTTTCTGGGGGCGCCTCTTGGGGCGGACAGGTGTCCCCAACCTATCAAAGACCAAGGTACGCTGCGGAGGAGTCTCCATCGTGGCATCTGCCTGAGGAGAGCTTGGGGCTGGATGTTGGTGGGGCCTGGAACGAGCCCGTCTCTGTTTCAGCCTATCTGTGCGAGAGGCGATGAAGGGTTGGGCGCCGCCAGATGATGCGGCTATGGGGTCAGTCGCACTTTGCTTGGCGCGATGCCTTAGTGACCGAAAGGGGTTGCTCAGGCATGCTCTCTGGATAGCTTGAGCTTCCTCTGGGGTGACCCAGATCCTTCTCAAGTCTGACTGCTGGTCTCCCTCATCCTTGTTCCTCCGATGGGACTTGGGAGCTTGAGTGCCAAACCGGTGCGGTTGCTTTCGGGCCGTTTCCAAAGCGTCCGCCGGCTTAAGTTCCGCCCTGTCTTCCCGCGTTTGACGTAGGAGGCTAAAGCGATTGGTGATGGGGACCGTAGGGACGATCCATTCTGGAGGAATAATGGGTCCGCCCCCATCCAGGCAAATTTGTAAGTCTCCGACAAGAATGGTCTTACCGGAGTTGTTGGTGGTAGCAATAGGTCACTTGCCTCTACAGCTACGATGGTGCTTCTTCTGGGGAGCGAAAGATGACACCGCCCCAAGATGGTAGGCCGAGAAACCCAGCCTATGAGTGCTGGTGGCAGAGGGCCATTCATCGGCAATACCGGGGTAGGCCCCCGAGATGCGAAGCCTGTAGTGACGACCGACGGCTGGGTGGCTCGAGTGTACGCTTTCACCCAAGCCAACAGTAGTGTTGCGGAAGCTCGTCGTGACGTGTCTGCGCCCGAAGTTGTCACTGCAGGGGGTACCGGGATGCCGGTGACCCAAGGCCTTGAGCTTGAATTGGGAGCTGGCAGGAACAGAAGGCGCGATAGAGGGCACTCAGTCTGTACTGAGGTCACCGCATCCCACAAAGGTAGACCTGTGCTGGGGATCGACGTTGTCAGATTGCGGGAGGAATGCCCCCAAGGTAGAGCCGAGAGATCCAAAGCCTAACATGGACCACTCGTAATAGACATCGTCTGCGGGAAACCTTGGAGTTGTACATCCAGTCCAGATGCTAGGATGCCTCGTGCTAGGGGATGGGGACCAGGGTGAGGTGGTCGCGCTTCTGTGGTTCAGGTCGGGGGGCCCGAATGGGGTGCTGGGGAGCCCTGCCCCTGGGCTAGGAGGCCCATGTGGGGAGCTGGCTCGGTGGGAGCTCGGGATTGATGGCTCAGGCAGAGTGCTGAGGAGCCAAACACCATAGGATGGAGACCCACACTGGAAGTCAGCTTGGCTGGGGCTCGGGGCTGGAGGCCCCAGCGAACTGTAAGACTGGAGATCGGAACCTGGGACGCAAGGGTTGTGTCAGAAGCCGGTCGAGACTGGTGTTGTCCTCCTGGTTTTGATGATGTCTACCATGATGTGATTGATTAGTTTGTTATCTGACAGACTGGCTTTGATAACTCTGCAGTTACTTTAGCTTCTTACACACCCTCACACCATCCTTTCTTCCCTTCCGAGTCTTCAGGCTCGTGGGAGGCGGGCCGAGATTCGAGTCGCTCCGATTCCTTTCCGGTACTCGGATCCCGGGTCGCCACAGCTGGTATCAGAGCGAGATTGTGAAGGTGTATAAGGGTCTGAAATGACAGCAGTGGTCCAGAAGGTTTATGAATGTCCTGTACAGTCGGTGACTGGCTTAGGGTCCGTGTGTTTTATTGAATTGTGATTATTTTCATGATGTCAGGTGTGTTATGGCACCGCGGAGGAGGACTTGCTCCCAACAGGAGGAGTCGAACAGTGGTCCAGAGGAGCAGAGTAGAGCCACAGTTCCAGAGGGTGTAGCTGGAGGTGCGCGAGCTCCAGGGATGGACGATTTCTTTCGAGGCATGCTTGATTATGTCCTCCAGTAGCGACAGCAGGTAGACCAACAACAGAGATGTGATGCTGGCGAGGGTTTGTCTTCTCGAGGTGGTCCCGGTCGGGTGTTGAAGGAGTTTTTACAGTTTTAGCCGCCTTCTTTCGGTGGGCAGCCAGATCCAGAGGTGGCCAGAGAGTGGCTGGGTGATTTGCAGAAGATTCGAGGGCAGGGCAGTGTTGGTCAGGTTCGGGTAGGTTTTGGTCAGCCGATGGAGGTTCAGCAGTAGAGTACTGTCCAGCTCTCAGCAGGTGGCTCCGTAGCAGTGCAGTCTGTGGCTCCCGCGCTAGAGTTGTCATCCTTTAGCTCGAGGCTCAAGAAGCTACTCAAGGATGCGGGCTTTGGCGGGAAGCGTCGGGGTCTGAAGGGGCAGCCGCAGCAAGAGTCGGTGGGCAGTGTTCAGCAGTCGGTAACTTTGCAGCGTCAGAACTCGATGAGTGGTGCTCGGGATGGGTGTCCCAGGTGCGGCGGCTCTTATCTAAGCAGGCCGTGTTCAGCGCCCATGGTTTGCTTCAGGTGTGACCAGCCAGGGCACATGGCATGTGACTGTCCACAGAGGTCGAGCCAGCCATCCGGGTTTCAGCAGTAGCAGTTTCAGCCCCAGCAAGTGCCAGTACAGCCGCAGCAGTACCAACGACAGGAGCAATTTTCTTAGTTGTCTCGGTCAGCTACTGTAGGGAGGCAGAGATCCCGAGGCAGAGTGGCCCACATGACCAGAGCAGAGGTTGAGACGTCGTAGTTGGTGGAAGGTACTCTTTCGATTTTGGGTTGTGCGGCTCGTGTTTTATTGGATTCAGGTGCTTCTCATTCGTTCATTTCGGAGGATTTTGCTCTGAGCGTGGAGGACTCGGTGACTGAGATGTCCTGTGACATGGCGATGGAGTTACCTACTGGCGATTTCATGTACATTCTGTATTGCTTCGAGAAGGTGCCCGTGTAGGTGGAAGGGTGGAACTTGCCGGCCAGGCTCTACGCGTTACCGCTTCAGGACTTTGATATCATCTTGGGCATGGATTGGCTCGAGGCTCATCATACTTTGGTGGATTGTGGCTCGAAGAAGGTCTACTTTCGATAGCTTCATGGACCCACCTTCTGTTATCGAGGTATTCAGTCTTCCTCTTCTCGCTTGCTTATTTTGGCTATTAGGGCTCGTCGTATGCTTGATGCGGGTTGTCAGGGACATTCCTGTCATGTGCTAGTTTTTCAATATTTTTCCCGAGGAGTTGCTAGGGTTGCCACCGCAGCGAGAGATTGATTTTGTGATTGAGGTGGTACCTAATACGGCGCCTATGTCGAAGGCCCCTTATCGTATGGCACCTGCGGAGTTGCGAGAGCTGAAGGCGCAGTTGCAGGAGCTGCCCTAATCCAACCCCTCCCCACCCCCAAACGACAACAAAATAAATCTATTGTTCATTTTGAGTAAGAGAACATTGAAAAATGAGCTACATATTTGATTACTCCAATATGGTCATGGTCACCACGGCTGCTTAGGATGAGATATTGACATGAAGATAATTTGATTAATAAGCATTCACAAGGTGAAGGTACACATATCATCTCTGTGCAAGCAATGCTTCTCATTCTCAACTACACATGAACAAACAAACATATTTACCTACCAATTTTTTGTGGGGCAACCCCAACAAGAAAAAACTTACGGGTAGCAGTGAAGGTTGATAGCAACGATAGCACAAATGGATCCGGCACACCAGCCTGAACAACACCGATCCACACACAACCAGCATAGAATGATGATCACTAGAGACAACAACGGTACCACCACCGTCACCAGAAATCAACCACAAAAGGTGAAGAGAGAATGGGAAGGGATCGACAAGATGGAGCCAAGAGCAGCTGAGAAGGGGGAGAGGGCGACAGATGTGCTTAAAAGGATAGAAAAGTCAGTTGTTCACTCACGAGAAAGGTGTTGACTGCAACAACCTACACGTAGCAGGCGGAAGGGATTCCCTCGCACTTCCCGTCTCAGGAAGATGATCACGAGAAGCGTTCTCCTTGAAACCCTAGGACAACCACAGAGTCCCAATCTATCGTGTGGGTCGCACAGACATCATGGACGAGCGAGGACGAACGACATCGATCGTTTGAGGATGAACGGCTTTGATCACTTCTGGAGCAACCACGGCACAGATGGAACGGCGTGGGTAGCAGCAAGGAGAAGGGTTTTGCACCTGGGGAGGAGGGATGAGGAAGGTCAAAGGTAGCTCGGTGCTCAGAGGAGGGTTTCATAGGGGGGAATGGGTACGCAGGAGGAACGACGTGGGTCGCAGCAAGGAGAAGGGTTTCGCATCTGGGGAGGAGGGATGGGGAAGGTCGAAGGTAGCTCGGTGCTTAGGGGAGGGTTTCGCAGGAGGAATGGAGGGGTCATAGCAGGGAGAAGGGTTTCGCGAGGTCCCGAGGCGGTGTGACGTCCCAAGCTAGGGGAGGCAACTGGCGAGGGTAGAAAGGGCACATGGCCAGACCCGATCAACGAAACCCACCTTAGGCGGTGGATTTCGAAATCGGGGGTTAACACGGGTTTAATACCCACTTAATCCTAATCCAACGGACTTACCAATCAAACCAAAAAATTGGTTAGTCCTGGGTTAACATTGAGCTAACCCAGGACTAAACCATTACCAAATCGGAGCTTAGAGATCCTCTCACGTGTCTGAGCTGAGTTCCTAGTTCTTCTTGGAGATCTCTCTTGGAGTCTTGCCACGACGCCATTCCCCACTCCCCCCTGGAGCCAGCCTAATTAGTTTCCCATAAAAGTCAATACTCACTTGCTGTTCTCTCCCTGTAATGCTAGAATCTTCAGGTACCCTACAGTTCGTGGCTAACGTGTGCACTGGATAGTGGAATTTTGAATTCAAGAATCTAAAAAGAATTGCATGCAATGCGGCAAAGAATATTCTATCATCTCAAGTCTTCTAGACCTCCATTAATAGTGTCGTCGCTCCACGAATCTAGCTCCGTTGTTTCGTGACCATCCTCACGAAGGATAGGATAGAAGATGAGTAGACACCCCAGATCTCGGGGTGGATCGAATGGTAGAAGATTCCTACCAAAAAAATAGGATGACTTAAATTCAATTCTCTCGAGAGATACGTAATCTAGAATTTTTTGATTCGTTAGATTTCTCATTACCAAAAAATGAAAAAAAATGAATACTCACTCTCGTTCTCTCTCGTTCTCTCAATCCATCGGTTCTGGCTGCAGACGGAGGCGACCGTGGGCGAGGTAGCGACGCGGGGAGGTTGCTAAGACGCGTGGTGGAGCGAGGAACGGCGTGGATTTGGTGCGATCCCGAACGATGGATTCAAAGCTGACGGTTCAGTTCGCGTGGTGGTTTTCGATGCGATTTAGTCACCTCGGTGCTCGATTTCATCGGTGGAGGTAGGGAGAATGACCGCCACTTCGTCCTCTACGTTTTCCCTATAATTTTGCGTAGATTGGTGCTCGATCGGGGGAGATCGGGCCATTTTAGTGAAAGTTGTTATTTTTGGGGTTTGTAGGGTTCACCGACAAACGACAACCATTCTCGTCGTAATTAGTGTCAAACTGACCATTGGGATGTCAGGATCCCAACCCCACCAGTTTCGTGTCGATCGGTTGTCATTTGGGGCCAGTAGGAGTCCGGGAACTCCGGTGACTCGTTTAGGGTCGATTCGCCGGAATCGCCCCGATCTCGTGTTTTAATGCGTTTCGATAGATGCATGTGATGTTTTTGACCCCCTGAGGTTGTTTCCCATCGTTTGGCGTTGTTTCCCCTACGCTATGACGTGCATGGGGCGTGGAACGGGCGGATTCAGCCATTCTACCATTTTAACCGCCAGATTGATTTAGCGGTCCTACCAGAGACCGTTATAGGCTATAACGGTCCCATGATAGACCGTTATGGTTCGTTCATTTTCGTCTTTCGAGGTCATGGAGCATAATGGACTCAGCCTGATCCGTTATTTGAGTATAACGCCCTACCTAGGCGCGTTATATTCGGGTTATTTTCGAGGCCTGCTGCTGTGTCAGACCCTCGACGACTGTACTTTCTCGAAGATTGTGTCAGTCAGTTAGGCATAACGGACGCCTCCTTGTGCGTTATGATCAGATGACGCCCCGGTGCAGGTCCGTTATGGTGTGTTTGACCGATGTTTGATTGGGTATGGCAGTTGATATAACACGCCTAACCCTGTGCGTCATGTGGCTATGACGGACTCATCGTGGTCCGTTATATGCTTCTTGTCCGTATTAGTGTTTTGGGTCTGTTGGCTTTAACGTGCCTATTGAAGTGCGTTAAGCTGGTATAACGCGCCTATAGAGGTCCGTTATATTCCTCTTCGTTTGTGTTTTTATCCGTTGGCTATAACGCCCCTGTCCTGGTGCGTTATGCTGATATAACGCCCCTGCCTTAGTGCGTTATATTGTCTGTATCGGAGTTTTGGGTCTGTCTGCCATAACGCCCCTTCGGTGGTCCGTTATAGCAGGTAACGCCCCTATTCTGGTGCATTGTAGTCCTGTTGTTGGCCGTGATGGTCCTTGTTCTGTTCTGTGTGTTGGTTAGTCTTAGGTCGTGTTCTAGGGCGGTGTCTGTTTGTTGGTGGTTATCTGGATCGGTCTATTTAGGTGACTGGGTGTTGTCTTTTCCTTGACTATGATAGTACCCTAACGATTCAATCTAGAACTACTAGTGTCTTTGTCTCTGGTTGCGTAGCGGCTGTTCCTTGACTGCCAGCTTCGTCTAGCGGTCGAGTGATGGTTCGCTTTGCCCAGAGTGTTGTCGTTGTCCACCGCTCCAGTTTCTATTTGTGCATGCAGTGTGTGTGTCTATATATGTCATCATTGTCGGGTTCCAGTCAACTCAGGGTCACCCAGCAGTTGATAGGTAGCCTTGTTGTGTCTCGACGGCCTTGTCCAATTCGAGACTATGTTTCTGGATGTCTCAAGATATTATTTTACCTCGACTTGCGTGTCCAGGTGTGCTGAGTCATAAGGATGATCAACCCAACACATCCTATAATCCTCAATGTCGTAATTCTCACCACAATTCTTCAAGGGACCACGTCCACATTCACATGGTCTTGCTCGACCCATGGGTAATTTCCAATCTCATGGTCCCTTGCACCCGCTACAAGTCATTATTCCCTCGAGACCGTCTCCTCCCCACGATGAGAAGGTCTCTCAAATTTTACATGAAATAGATCATCTCACCCCTCAACAAATCTAAGCCCTTAAGGCCATTGTTGACGATGCATCTCATTCTTCTCATCCTCCTTCCACTCCCATTCGGTTGGCCCATCACCGACCTCCCTCTTCTGTTCGTACTCCTCTTCGGGTGGTCTATCACCCGCCTCCTTCTATTCCTCCTATTTCACGGCCCTAAGGCCCTTTTGTTCCTTGCAACCTGGCCCGACCGAGTCCTTTTCTGGGTCAGCCCATTAACATCCCTCCACGACCTTCTTATGCGCCCCCTCCTTCAAGGCCATCATGCCAACCCTCCGTTGCTCAAGTTACACCCCTCCAACAGGTTCTCGTTGCTAAAGTCGCTTCGTTGGAGGAATAATTAAAGAGGGTCATAAGCCTACGGCCCGCTCCTCCTTCTCTAGTCAATCCTCTTCACGCCTTCCTGAACAACATTACTAAGATGGGAAAAAAATGGAAGGAGAGGAGAGATGATTACGACATCTACAGTTCAAGTGAGCAAGAGCCGACAAATTTCAAGGTTCAAGTGGACGTCGTCCGCCCCCCACCTATCCACTATGTTCATCAATATGGCCCTCCACCTCCGCATACGCATCACAGTATTCCACCATTACCTATTATCACGCCTCCACAATAGTGTCCACTTGAGTCTAATAACGAATGATTAACGATGGCACGTGATGATGAAGCTCTGAAGGCACCCACTCTGAGTTTTCTTTATTTTCCTCTACCTCCACTACCACCAGATGAACCCCCTGCTCAGGACGATGCCACCGTCCCTGATCCAACCTCCATTTTTGAGACTTATTGGTGTTACGACGATAGGTCGATACTCCAATCACTTACACCGACGCATCATGAGTCTTCTCCTACTGCTAACGCCTCTCGCCCCATCCGGCGTTTCCTACGCACCAAACCTCCTTCTTTTACACTTCCAACTGTTGCACTATCAACCTCCGCTCCACCGGCCTCCGCTGAGCCCACCATCAAATCTCCTCAAATCAACCTTCCATTGCCGCCACCTCAACCCTCCACTATCCCTATAACCCTGAACCCAACTTTGCCTATCCCTCCACCTAAACCTTCACCCAAACTCGTGGTAGATCCTAAGTAAGGTCCACTCCTTTTGGCACTCGAGTCAAACCCGTCTGCTTCTGAGCAAGGGGAGAAGCTCGACATGTTTGAACGTCCGCTTCCACTTACCCTTTCTGCAACACCTTCCATTACACCTCCACCATCTACGGAGCGTTTCGTCTCCACTTCACATCTTTTACCACTCAGAGTGGGCGTATTGTTGCAAGAATTCTGCCGAAGATGATCAAGAGTTGGGAAAGAAGGAATTGGCCACGGCTATGCTACTCAAGATGTAAGAATTTATTTACCAGAGGCCAATCCGCGTTTTTGTGCCAAGCATGGTTGAAGAGGCCAAGCCCCCGCCACTGCTAAGAAAATGTCAAGTTTGATGCCGAGTAAGTCCATGTCCAAGGGTCGAGCAGGGCACCCCTTGTTCCAAGCTTCCAATGTCAAATCCATTCTTCCGTACAAGGGGCGAATGCCCATTTTGTTCAACACTCCTTATACGCCACAATCCTTGGGTGGGAAAAGATAAGGAGCAAGGCCCAACCAGGGAGAGTGACCCATAAAATAAGCCCCAAAACTGACCAAAATGGCCCAATAAATGGTCAATAACTTGGGACATCATAAGGATGAATAAGGAGATGACCCAACACATTGGTCAAAAAATGGGTGTCAACAGAGGGAGCCACCCTTTCTTGAATTTGATGATGGACTCATGTCGATCTTCCTCTTCCAGAGGCGTGTTCTGATCGGGGTCTTGGACCTCGTAGACAGTGAGACCGGAGTTACCTTCGAGTGAGCCTAGTATCAGTCTTCTTTGTTTGACTATGATGTCAACTTCGCCCTCACGCAGGAGCTTAATGGCTGTAGCCAATTTGGCCAGGGCGTCTGCTTGGGCATTATTGCTTCTAGGAACATGATCTATTTGGAAGAAATAGAACTTCTGAGCTAATCTGGTGACGACAGCGTGGTATGGAACCAACTCTGGCTTCTGCATGTCATAGATGCCGAGGACTTGCCGGACTATTAGTTGAGAGTCCCTGTAAGCTTTGAGGCATTTGATGCCCATGTCGATAGCCATCTGAAGCCCAATAATTAGTGCTTCATATTTAGCCTCATTGTTGGTTAGAGCTTTCATGAGGGCACAAGAGTTGTACAAAATTCAGCCCCAAGGAGTCAAGAAGACAATACCCATGCCTGCCATGACGTCTGAGCTTTAATTGCTCTGGGTAGTGCCTCGGGAAGTGCCATCGAAGTACAGCTCCCAGCAAGGTACATTCGCTATGAGGGCATCTTGCTGTCAGTAATGCAAGACATCGCCGCTCTGTTCGACCGATTGTTGAGGTTGGAGAGCAAGGGACTCCTCATCCGGGAGCTCCGTGTTGAGAGGTGAGTCATCCGGTATTGGATGGGCTGCCAAAAATTCAGCCATACCTTGCCCCTTAATTACTTTTCTGGGGACATACGTAATGTCATACTCCATTAACAGTAGAGCCCATTTTCCCAGTCGACCTGAGAGGACAGGTTGCCTGAGGAGATACTTGAGGGGGTCATGTTTGGATATGAGCTCGACCCGATGGGACAGGAGGTAGTGCTACAACTTCTTGATGGTGAATATAAATTCCAAGCAGACCTTCTCCATGGGGGAGTAGTGGTACTCAGCACTGATCAGTTTTCGGCTGAGGTAATAGAGCGGCAGCTCTTTACCTTCCTCGTTGACTTGTGCCAACAGAGCCCTTAACGAGGCGTCCATGGCGATAATGTAGAGTATGAGGTGCTTACCCTTGACTGGTGCCCCCAGGACGAGAGGAGTAAGGAGGAATTCCTTGATTTACTCAAAAGTTGCCTTGCATTCCGAGTACCATATGAACAGAACGTCTTTCTTCATTAGCTTGCTGAAAGGTGTGGATCGACCAGAGAGGTTGGAGACGAATCTTTGAATGTAGGATAATCTTCCTTAGAATGACCTAAGCTCAGTGACGTTGCTGGGTGGTGGAAGCTCCCAGATTGCTTTGATCTTACTGGGGTCCACTTCGATTCCTTGGTATCGGATGATGAAACCAAGAAACTTGCCACTGGATACACCGAAGGTGGATTTCAAAGGGTTCATTTAGAGCCCATATTGCTAGAGACACTCGAAGACCTAGCGTAAGTCGCGCCGGTGGTCTTCCTGCCTTTTGGTCTTGACGATGAGATCATCGACATAGCATTCGATGATGCTGTGTAGCATTTTGTTGAAGATTTTAGTCATGCCATGGCAAGGTGATTGCCTACTCTTCTAGGCAGTTAAGAAAGCATGAAGTTAATTATCCCGTGCATGATCTGGAATTGGGGCATACCCATGCTTTACATGTCAATGAAAAAGGGAGAGGACGCTCAATCTATTCCTCGGAAGATTTCCTCAAGAGGAAGAATCCCGACGCAAGAGAATTTTGCCATGTCGTGCAGTCGGTTCCTCTGTTCTTCGAGACGCGCTAGCTCAGACGTCACGGACACCGTCTCGACTCTGGCAACAGCAAGCTCCTCGGTCTCTCTGACTACAGTCGCCTTGGCTTCAACCAGCTCGGCCTCGGCTGCAGCGAGATAGCCCCTCAGCTTTTCTATTCTACTTGTGAGGGCGCCGACACGACAGTGGCTTTCGTCCAAGGCCTTTTCATGCTGCTCTTGATTGCCTTTCCGCACCTCCAGAGTTTGCAGGTACTCGTCTTCCTAAGCACTGATGGTGGCAAACTCGCTAGGAGCCCAGGCCTCAAGAAATTCACGGCGGTTGACGTATTTCAGCAACAGCAAGATTCGCCGCGACCATTCTCCCAGAGGGCAGTCCAACATCTGCAGTGCCCTGGTCAGTTGTGCCACCACGGTGTGCACCCCCCGATATGTGAGGGAGGGATTGGCGAAGATCATCGACCCCAATGCCAGCAGCATCTGCCGAACCGGTGCGTCCAAGGTGGCGTGGCCGATGGACTGCACGGCCGGAGGGTCGAACTCAACCAAGCTATCCACAGCTGCCCATAGATCCACGTCCACCGTGCCCGAGGAGGATGGGAGAGTGGAGGCCAAGTTGCTCGAGCGGTTGACCTCGACGAACGACTCCCAACCGGCCATCGCCAGAGGAGCTGGCAGAGTTGTGACCAAATCACCCAACTCCGTCATCGCGAGGGGCTGCTCCACCTTGCTCTCGGTTGGAGGAAGGGCGTGAAGCGGAGCTAGATCAGACTTTATTACTGAGGGACCTACAGCCCTTGCTGCTTGTGCTCCCTCCTCCCGGGAAATCGTGATGCTTGTCAGTATCTTCCCCAAAAGCTGGTCCTCCTCGGGCGTCATTAGCAGTCGGGGCGGCGGAAGAGGAACCATGAGCTTCAGCCCACCCCCCGATTGCAGAAAGGGCACCAGGCACTCCACGTCTGATACCGAGAGAGGTTGCGGTCCACCTACCCCCATGGGGGTGACTGGCTCCCTCCGCTTCGGAACAGCCCTGCGAGCTCTAGTGGTGCGTGCCTCGGGAAGCCTTGCCTCCTCCTAAAACAAGAAAAGCTGGGTTAATCTTTCACCGATCGAGGCGAGCTACCCAAATCCTGAAGAGACACAAGAGAAGTCCCGGAGGCCCATATTTACCTCAGTCACCGGAACTATGCTACTTTCCGGTGATATCTCCCCCTCCTCCAGGGCCTCATCTGCTGATATTACGGTCCCCGCGGCTGCTTCCTGCCATGAGATCTCGGACAAGGTCGCCAGCTTGTCCAAGCTGACGTTGACACCCCTGGGTCACTCCACTAATGCGTCTAGGGCAAGCACCTCCATGGCCTCTGGCTGGATTTGCTCCTGCAAGTTAACCAAATAACAGAAGACAAGATCGGAGGCTGGCCGCAAAGGGGGGGCCCATATGAACAAGCTTACACTTACGAAATCCTCGCCCGAAACCACTTCGTTGGAAGAGTAGTCATAGTCTACCTTTTCGCCTGACGTAGACTCGATAGGGGCAGATGACTCCCTTACAGGTGAGGGAGCTTTCATCTCGAAGTCAACAGTCTCCTCTCCGTGTGGACTCGGCGATGGTGACTTCTCAGATTTTAGCCTCTTCCTCGAGTACGCCTTCATCAACTGGGGGACCTTGCGAGCCCGCACCCACCCGGGGAGGGGTGAAGACATGCAAGCACCAAATGATACACGATTGCCAATCATCAAAACCAGTATTGCCAATCATCTGTTGCCAATCATCAAAACCAATTAGCACAAGGCTGTTGCTTGATAGACCAGAGGAGTCCCAACAGTCCCATGGAAGGAACTAGAATAGCTTTCACTTAAGCAGGAGGAAGAAGGTGGCGAATCAGCTGATAAGGATGGCAGTCTATTCTGGGGGCAGGCGCCAGCTGAAGAGAAGAAAAAGAAGAAATAGAAGAAGAAAAGAAAGGCCACAAAGGTCAACAAAGAACTGGTTGTATCCTGTAATACCCTCTCGGCTCTCTTCACCTTGCCCGGTGAAGAGGATGAAGAAGAAATATGCTTTACACCTATTGCCGGGGAAGGCCGAGCTGAAGCCGCCACTACTGCCCATGCAACCCGATCAGGTCAGAACTGGGGGCGCCAGTCGCCTGCTAATCATAATATCATATTTAGGGGAGAGTAGCCCTACAAGATACCTCCCCCGGAGGTCAAGGGTGTCCAAATCCCTCCTCCGATAGGCCTTTACAACCAGAGTTGGGGCAACACTACCACCCCTTCCTTCTTGGAATTTGTGAAGATGTCCAAGGGAAAGCAGCCATATCAGGATGCCAACCCTGCAATCAGGAGTACCCACCTGCAGTCCCTGCAGTCTTCCAAAGCTTCGGATGCAGAAGAAGCTTGCCCGGCAGCAGTCGATGAAGGGCAACAAGAACATGGCACCAAGCAGAAGGGTGCAGGATGTGAGCCCGATGAGGCAGGTTCATTAGAGGCCACAGCCCAAGACTCTTCCAAGCCTAGATGGGTAGAGGAAATGAAACTGCCAAATGTCTGAGTTGGAAGCCGGATAATGAAGCTACTCAAGAATCTCCTGGCAAGATTTACAATCTGGGAGATCCTTTCTCTCAGTGAAGAGACCCAACAGGCGATCGTCATTGCTCTGTAGACGCCTGCACAATATGAAACCTGCTTGGCTAAAACACTACCGAAGGCCAGCATGACCTTCACTCAAGATGACATGCTACTCTCTACTACCCGCCACAACAAGCCGCTGTACATTAAAGGGCACTTGAATGGACGAGAGTTGAATAGAATCCTGGTCGATCCCAGTGCAGCTATCAACATCTTGCCATACAGAATATATCAGAGGCACTACTTCAACATGTGCCTTGAAAAGGTTAGAGATACATGTATCGCCAGCTTCAACCAAAAGTGTGAAGTATCGCTGGGAGTAGCAGAATTCACACTCATTCAGGCAGACTTCACTACAAGGGTGCAGTTTCATGTCATTGACTCCCGCACCTCATATAAAGCATTGCTTGGCCATCCATGGCTACATGAGAACATGGTGGTGCCTTCCACGCTCCACCAGTGCATCAAATACAGTCTCGAAGCGAAGGAGGAGAGGATATTTGTTGACCTCCACCCATTCAAAGTGTTCGAGTGTCACCTGGCAGACGCTCATCTATATGCCGAACGGTCACCAAAGACCTCTGAATCCAAGACCCCCACTGGGGCATCAAAAAGCACCTTCGATGATGACTGGTTTCCACTGCCGCCACGTGGGTATATCAAACCCAAGATGGTCTCTCACATCACCGTCACCGGAGATGTAGGCAAGAGAGCACCTCCCACCATATACCTCATAGCCGATGAAGTCAAGGTCGATCAGCAGCACGACCACATTGGAATCCCAGAAGGCCTTAGCAAGCCGGTTCTTGGCCTCGATAATGCCACTATCGAGCCCTTCAAATCTTGGGAGGTAGCACAGATAGATGGCCCCGGCAGCTTAGCATCCCAGCTTACCAGGAACTACCACTCGAGGTCATTGAACAAGCGATCAATGCCACCTTCCAACTACAACAATCAAAAGGTGCCTGGATCGAGATCCGAGCAAAGAAGAGTCACCGACCTCACCCTACAAATGCGTTGGCTCGACGGTATCCCCATAGAGATCTGTCAGCCTCAGCCCTAGTGCCTCCTCCTCCTACTCCCCTGGAGGCGGCCATTGCCAAGAAACAGGAGAGGAACAGAAGGAAGAATCTCAAGAGACGGCTCAAGAAACACGCCGAACAAGCGGTCGCCCTGCAATCCCCAGCAGAGCTGATGCCTATCCAGAGGTTGCAACGGCTCATCGATAATTTGGAGGAATACATTCCTCTTCGCCCTACCGGGCCTATCCCACTCGATAGCTACATTCCGTGGGAAGAAATGTAGAAACGAGCTCACCTCCGAGACTGGGTCCAGGAAATGATCTAAAGGGTCAAAGAAGGCGAAACTCTTTGCATCCCAGAAGAGCTCTCTTTATTCTATAAAGACAAAGAGATCACGGTGGAACAACTGGAACAGATGCTTCGTAGCTGCGCTTGCAACATGGTGGCTATCCCACCTCCAGATAACATCAACGCCTCCCGGCAAGGTGAACCGGTAGCAGCCAGAACCCGACAATGGATTACAACTCTACTCGGACTACAACCAGTCCCAAAATACACCGGCCGTGGCTGAGGTCACGGTCGTGGATGTGGTAGAGGTCACGGAAGAGTCCCTGAGCCGTCACTTCGTCCATCTCCCTTCGACCCCGAACGGGTCATCCTCCTCCGAGGAGAACGACCTGCCCCGATCCCGCCAGTGGAGATTCGGGGGCAACCCAACATCTTTGACCCGGCTAGCGCCGAGGAGATCACCGCCAGCATTCTGGTCCTAGCACCAGTTTTGACCTGTTCTGCAGAGCAAGCAGGGCCGTCTGGCAAGGACGGGCCAGCCCCTCAGCCTCCTTTGGAAGAGCCACCATTGGCCTCCCTCTTCCAAGAGTTTACGGGTGGCCAGAATCAGCCCGACCCGAGTAACAAAGGCAAGGCGGTGCAACTCCCTGACGAGGAGCGGCGCGACAGCTCATAGCAGATCCAGCCCGACATACTACCGTCACTGGAGGACGCTCAAGCTTGAGCTCACCGAAAGGTTCTCCACCAGATGAAGTGCTTTCCTGCCAGTATCACGATCTGGGAAGCCATTGCTTGGAGCAAAGATTTGAGGGAAGCCCTCATCAAGATACTCCAAGAGCCGAAAGTCTATGAAGCACACGCGGCAGAAATAAAAGCTACCACATACGAGGCTTTCACAGCCACTGTCACCTTCACGGAGAAATATTTTCTGCTCTCTCCTCAGTGCCATAATTGACCCCTCTATATGAAGGGAAAAATCAATGGGCATGAAGTAAACCGGATCCTCGTAGATGCTGGCGCCGCTGTCAACATCATGCCCTCAAAATATTCAAGACTCTATATCTGACTCCTTTCCTCCAGAAGGTCCAGGTAGTCAAGATATCCGACTTCAATTAGAATACCGAGGAGGTCCTCGATCGGGTGGATGTTGACTTGGCACTTGATGATTTCACCTCTAAGGCAATCTTCTACATCATCGACTCCAGCACATCCTACAAAGTGTTGCTAGGTAGGTCCTGGATCCACGAAAATTGGGTCATACCCTCAACCCTCCATCAATGTATCAAGTATATCAAGGATGGGGAACAGCGTGCGATCTTCACAGACCTATCTCCATTCACTCCAGTAGAAAGCAACTTGGCCGATGCAGCTCTCTACTTCCCAGGGCCTGATGGATACACTGGGGGTTTTTTTCAGCATTGTTGGGATATTGTTGGTGAGGAGGTGGTTCTAGCTGTGCAAGGTTTCTTTCAGGGGTGGGGTTTGCCAAAGGGGGTTACTTCAACCATTATCAGTTTAGTCCCCAAGATCAAAAATCCCATTTCCTATGCAGACTTCCGGCCAATAAGTCTCTGTAATTTTACCTATAAAATTGTGTCAAAGGTCATATGTGATAGATTGAGGCCCATTCTTCCTATGTTGATATCTCAAGAACAAAGTGGCTTTGTTAGTGGTAGAAGCTTGGCAGATAATTTTCTGTTAGCTAAGGAGTTACTGATAGAGCTAGATAGACCTGTGAGGGGTCATAACATGATCTTGCAACTTGACATGGCTAAAGCGTATGATCGGATTGAATGGGATTTTCTTAAGATGGCCCTCCTGAAATTTGGTTTTTGCAGCAGATTTTCCTCAATGATTGCACAGCTGGTCTCTAATTGTTGGTTTTCTATTTCCTTTAATGGGCAAGCCCATGGTTTTTTCAAATCTACAAGAGGTATCAGGCAAGGGGATCCACTTGCTCCTGCCCTGTTTATTATTGCAGAGGAAGTCTTGAGTAGGGGTTTAAAACATCTCTTTACAGCTGGACTTTGCAAGTATTATCATCTCCCCCGTGGGGTGCAGCAGGTTTCTCACCTGCTTTATGCTGATGACTCCTTGATCTTCATAAATGGAGGTACATCCTCAATAAAGCAGTTACTACTTTTTCTGGGGAGATATGAAGCTTCTTCGGGGCAAAGAATCAATGCCCATAAGAGTAAGTTTATTGCTGCTAAACACATGCCTCGGAGGGCTATTGTTAGAATGTCACAAATTTCTGGGTTTCAACACCACAGTGGATGTTTGACGTACCTTGGTATCCCTTTGTTTAAAGGCAGAGTTAAGGTCCCACACTTCAAGTACTTGATTGATAGAGTAAATGCCAAACTGACTGGATGGCAAAGCAGGTTTTTATCTCAGGCTGGTAGGTTAGTTTTGATCAAATCTGTCCTATCTGCCATTCCTATCTACACAGTTGCAGCAATCTCTATCCCTTACACTGTCATAAAGCATATAGGGAGAATTTGCTCTAATTTTTTCTGGCAGGGTCTGGACACAATGCACAGGAAGCATTGGGTGTCCTGGGAGAAGATGTGTTGTCCGACCACTATAGGGGGTGTGGGAATACGTGACCTAATTGATACCCAGCAATGTTTCTTTGTTAAAATAATATGGAATGCTGTTCAAGGGAAGTCTCTATGGGCTACATATATTAACAGCAAATATCTCAAGAACCAGCATATTCTCAATTGTTCAAGACCTTTTCCTGCTGGTGTAAGAAGGAATGATTTTGAAAAAGCCCGCAGGCAGTTTCTAGCTGGATGTAGAATGGTGGTTAAGGATGGGATGAAGACAAATTTCTTCAAGGACTGCTGGTTTAAGTGCACCTCTATTGGTGATTTTCTGTTTCCCAACAGTTTCCCAAGACTTATGGACTTTTCTGTCAAAGAGGTATTAACTGACATCCACCATCCTGCTTGGGGGATGATGGAGGACCAGGGGCTGAAACAGCAACTGCGGGACTTTACCTTGCAGATAGGTGAGGATGTCCTAGTGTGGAGATACTCTAATGATGGGCATTTCAGTGTGAAGTCAGCTTATAAAAACCTTAGAGTAGATGAAGGTTCTAACCCTAATTTACAGAACCTGTGGCATCAAGACCTTTCTCCGAGAGCATCTCTCTTCTGCTGGAAATTATACCACCAGGCAGTCCCAGTTGATGTGAGAGTGCAAAACTGTGGAATCCCTATAGCTTCCAAATGCTGCTGTTGCACTTCAAACCATGAGGTTGAAGATTTTGACCATTTATTTATTCACAGTGATATTGCCAGATTTTTGTGGAGTAGGTTTAACTGCCTATTTAGTACAAGGTGCTTGGCTGATATTCACATTCATAGCAGAATGGGCTTTATTCTTGACTCTTCTACTTTGGGTAAGCCTAAATCCTTCACCAGATTATTGGTTTCAATGTTGATTGTATGGGAAGTGTGGAAATATAGATGTTTCGTCCGCAATGAAGGCTGCCTCCCTGTGTTTGCCAAAGTTGCAGAAACTATCTGCTTTGAGGTTTCACATATCTTGGGCAGAAAAAGGTTTAAACGTGGTGTATCTATGAAGTTTAAAAGCATCCTGCGGGGTTATGGTTTTAATATCAAAACTGCTAAGATTGTTAGTTCTGTGGTTTCTTGGTTTGCTCCGGTAGCAGGGTTCGTTTTAAATGTAGATGGTGCATGTAAAGGGAATCCCGGTCCTTCTGGAGGTGGGGGTTGCATAAGAGACCAGAATGGCCAACTTATCATTGGTTTCTCATATTTCTATGAAAATGGCACTAACATGACTGCAGAAGGACGAGCTTTGTTGGATGGTCTACGGTTGGCTTTTATACACAAAATTCCTTTGTCTGTCATTTACTCTGACTCGCTCACTTTAATTGGTATGTTGAAGTATAAAGACAGACCACCATGGACCCTTCTTCCTTGGTGGAGCCATCTGTTACAAGTTTACAACACAACTCAAAGTGTACTAAGTCACACTTATAGAGAGGCAAATCAGTTGGCGGATGCTTTGGCCAACCATGCTATTCTGATGAAGAGGAATATTTGCTTTCACTCCATTCGTGAACTTCCAGATATTGCTAGAGGATATGCCGTGGCAGATGCAAGAGGAGTCCCCAATTTCCGAGTTAGGCGGCTATGGTCATGAAAAGTTACTTTTTTGTACAGTTCTATTTTTGATCCAGACATAGAAACAGTCAACTGTGGAGCACTTTGTTTGATGGAAATTCTGTGATCTCTTCTTTGCCAGCTTGAAGGAGAATATTGGTTTGTTGCTGAACTCCACTGTGGTGGTGGAGGGAGTTGATGAGTTCTTTGCATCGATGGTTCAAATGACCAGGGTTTAGATCCTGTTACTTACTTTCCAGATTGCTGCTTGCAGAAATCCTCCCTCTTTGGTTATATGGCCTACATTTTCCATGGTGTCTTTCTGTGCTTGGCACTGTGGCTTCCGGGATGCTCCTTTTGCTGATCCCCTCATATACCGGCCCATCAATTGATCTACACTAAATGGTCGTCTGCAGCAGTTTTCTGTGTGTCTCATTTGGAGCTAGTGGTTGTGACTCAGAATATACATTGAAGCTTTCAGAATTTTTTTGTCTTATAGTCATTGTATAGGCCTTATTCCTTTGTCATTGAGGCATTGGCTCTCCTGAATTGTTCAAAACAAAATATATTTAGATAGACTGTCATCCTTTACATACTTGTACATAAGAGGTATGCCTCTTCTGATGATGTAACCTTTTGGAAATTCAATAAAATACAGCATCTAGTAGCTGTGGTGGAGTGAGAACATTCCCGTCCTTTGGACTGGGGGTGCACTCTCCCTTGGCTCACTAGATGACTGAGTTTATAAAAAAAAAAAAAAAACATCAAGTCAAGTCAAGCACTAGTTCAAGAGAGAGTGAAATGTCGTCGATGAATCAAGCTAGTCATGCACTTCGGTGCAATGTCACACCGTGGTCAATCAACTCTCATGGGCACAAGTACTTTCAGGTGCTCCTCCCAAGACCAGACTGGGTCCCATTAGCACTAGGCATTGAGTCATGTAAAGTATCTCAGACAGCCACTATAGTATAGCCAATAGAATTCCAAGGAATAAGCTAATGTAGGATGATAAGGTAGATTCACAAAATTTGAGGAGTTCTAGGACAGAACGTTACGAAGAGATGGACTATGATGAAATCCACGCAAAACACATGACAAGCCAAAAACTAGGTGGAATTAACACCCTTTTGGGTTGCCACAGATTCCAGAATTGGCACCCTATCAGTAGGTCACCCATTCTATGAATCAGACAAGGTAGAGGAATTGGCGCCCAGGAAAGGGGGTGCCCATTCAATTGGCGACTCCTGGACTGGTCGCCCATTCTAGGTACAGTCAGAACATGCTCACATATGCCAAAAACAACACACTGTGAGGGAGGGCTATTCTACCATGTTTCTTCAGAGTGACATGGCAATCGAAGGGTTATGGGTTTTGAGGGTACAATCTACTCGGTTGCCTTGAGGGAATCCAAGGCTAGCATAGACTTACGGAGGTCCCAATAATGAAATCACCAGTCCAAAGGAAGGAATATCACGTGGAGGGTTCAAACATCACCGAGAGTTATGGGGTATAGGATAAACGTCGTGAAATAGGTTCTGTATCTACTGCTCCTCACGTAGCTGCTCAGTCCCCACGTCCGCTTCTTGCTGCAAGACCTCGAATAAGGCTGCCAGCTTCCCCAAGCCGGCATCGCTGCCCCCAGATCACTCTGTTGGTGCATCCGGGATGGGTGCCTCCATGGTTTCTGCCTGGGTTTACTCCTGCAAGTTGATCAGAGGATAAGAGACAGAGGGCCAAAAGCTAGCCACAAAGGGGGGGGCCCATATGAACGGGCCCACACTTACAAAATCCTCGCCTGAAGTCACCTCGTCAGAGGAGTAGTCATAGTCTACCTTCTGGCTCGAGGAAGACTGGGTCGGGGTAGGCTCCTCCCTCGTCGGAGAGGAGGCTCTCGTCGTGGAATCGACCGCCTCTTCCTCGCGCGGACTAGGAGACAGTGACTTCCCAGACTTCAGCCTTCTCCTCGTGTAGATCTGTGTCGGCTCGGGGACTCTCTGAGCTTGTATCCACTCGGGAAGGGGTCCGAGGGAAGCTGTTAGATGATGAAACTCCTCGGGCTCCCAACGAATGACAAAAAGGAAAATACGTCAGCCACGCCAGTGAAAGGAATTACCCTGTTCGGTCTCCGCGGTCGGGGGCAGGCCGGGGATTGTCTCCTCCGCTTAGGGCGCGACCCCGGGTGCGACGGCTTTGCCCGCGTCCAGAGCAGAAGCAGGTGTCGGCTCCTCCGTAGGGACTGGAAGAAGAGACCAGTATCAAAGATCTTGTCCCACAAGGCGAGAAAGTGTTAGATGGAACTGTCGGCAAAGAAAAAAATCTCTAACCTGTGGGTTGGCTGGACTCGGCCTAAGCGACCACAAACGCAGCCACGAATCTCTTGGCCTCGGCCTTCCTCTGCTCTACCTCCTGAGGGCTGACCATCCTGCCTGAGATCCTCATAGAACGTGCCTCCTCCGCTTTGGCTGGGTGAAGGAAACACGTACGTCATGCACATACAAAGAATTTCCTGAGAAAGTGGCTGGACCCTGAAAAGCATCAGCATCCCAGAGTCTCACCTGCGGGACGGCTCGGCTCGGCCCGGGGCACAGCAAACTTTGCAAAGGAGGGGATTGACGGAGGCGGGGAAGCTGAAGTCGTCCAGAAGACCTCCGCCCTCTTTCGTTCGACCTCTTGCCAAGCGGCCGCCTTGGCAGCGGCAAGCACCTTCTCCACGGGTGCCTTCTCCCGAGGCTCCCCAATAGCCCCAGGCAAACGAGTGGGGGTGGACGGCGGCTCGGGCCCGACCCAGCCTTCACCTACAGCGGGGATCGGTGAAGGCGGAGGCTCCTCCCTAGCTGATGAACATGAAAGACGTCTGGGTGTGAGCAACCCGTGCTAAGGCGAAGATAAACTCCACCTGAAGGACAATCTTGATAAGGGAAATCTCACCTATGGGTTGGCTCGGTTCAGCCCGACCAACCTCAAACTCATCAAAGGATGGGATGGGAGGCGGTGGAGGAACGGTCTCTATAGACATGGCGATTTCCGCCCTCCGGTGCTTAGCCTCCCGCCGTCCGGTGGCCTGTGCCTCACCCAGGGCCTTCTTCACGGGTGACTTCTCCCTGGGCCTCTTCGCAGGACGGGGCAACGGAGTCATGGTCGGGGCCTGTGGTGCCTCCTCAAAATAGGCTAGCTTCTCTGCTTGCCGGAGGAGATTGCAGTATGTCGCAAGCTGGGTGCTGTCTGGGTGGTTTGTGACGGAAAGAAAACAAAGGGAGCGAGGAGTTAGTTACCATTCAGCGCTCGATAATGACCGGCAAGGGTAAAAGAAGATATAATGTATGTGCGCAGTAGTACGTACCATGAGGGCCGGTATAAAGTCGAAGCGTGATTGGCCACACAACGAGGGATCGAGGCTAACCCTGACAAGGTTTAGGCCATCTTGAACATGAAGCCGCTCGCGTGCTTCAAGGACGTCCAGTGTCCGACAGGGCCCATCGCTGCTCTCAATCGCTTCTTGTCCCGAGCGACCGAACGGTGCCTACCCTTCTTCAAATTATTGAGAGGGCCCAAATTAGCATATGCTACATTCACTTGGGACAAGGAATGTTAGAAGGCTTTTGCAGAGCTAAAGGAGTTTCTGGCTTCACCCCCGCTGCAGTCGAACCCAATCCTGGGCGAAACACTGTACTTGTACCTCACATCAACTCCTTCAACAGTGAACTCAGTCCTGGTCCGAGACGGCACAGGAGTGCAGAGGCCGGTATACTACACCAGCAAGGTGCTCAACAAGGTCGAAAGAAGGTACCTCGCAACTAAGAAACTCGTGCTAGCATTGGTGACCTTGGCCAAGCGCCTCCGGCCTTACTTCCAAGGGCACTCCATCATTGTGCTAACCAACGAGCCCTTAAAGAAGATCCTCACTCACTCTGAAGCCGCCGGTCGCCTCGTCAAGTGGGCCATAATGCTTGAGGCGTACGATATCTCTTATCACCCCCGTTCGGCAATCAAGGGACAGACACTCACAGATTTTATTGTGGAGAGCACCATTCCAACTGGGAGGGCCCTTCAACCGACGCCTGGGCCCACCTGGGACCTTTTATTGACGGATCCTCCAACTCGGCCAGTAGCGATGCTGGCGTCCTCCTCAAGTCTCCAGAAGGAGCAGAGTTGCAGTATGCCCTGAAGTTCAACTTTTAGGCATCCAACAATGTCTCTGAGTATGAGGCCCTCATCTCGGGGGTCAGGATGGCACGACGATTGGGGGCCGAATGAGTCAAGATCCACACTGACTCCCAGCTAGTCGCCAGTCAAGTCAACTATGACTATGAAGCTCGGGAAGCACCAATGATCAAATACCTTCAACTGGTAAGAGGAATAGCCCCACTTTTCGAGAGTTTTCAGGTCGTCTGGATAGCTCGGGAGGAGAACTCTCGGGCGGACGTCCTCTCTCGACTGGCCTCCTCCATTGGCCCAGAAGGTATCTGATCGATCTTCCTCGAAGAGCTAGAACGACCGAGCATAGAAGCAGAGCTCATGATCGTCGACTAGGCATTACCGAGCGACTGGTAGACCCCCTCTATATTCTGGCTCTAAGACTCTTAGGAGCCCCCTGACCCTCGAGAAGCTCAGAGACTGAAGTATCAAGCTCAGCGTTTCATCATCTTGGATGGAGCCTTGTACCAGAGCACTTTTTTCGGTCCCCTCCTCAAATGCCTCGATACAGATGAAGCTAGCTGAGCAATTCAAGAGGTCCACGAAGGTATCTGTGGCGAGCATCAAGGAGGAAGATCGCTCGCCAGGATCTTGCTGCGGCATGGCTATTGGTGGCCCACTCTCTAGCGCAACTGCTCAGCCTACGTTCAAAAGTGCGATCGATGCCAACATTTTGACCACCTGATCCATCAACCTATCTCGGAGCTTGTCACCCTTACTGAGCCATATCCCTTTGCTCAGTGGGGGATCGACATCCTGGGGCCATTTCCTACGGCTCAGGCCCAGAAGAAGTTCATTACTGTCGCCATCGACTATTTTACCAAGTGAATCGAAGCCAAAGCCACCTCCAGGATCACCGAGTCGGTCGTATGGAGTTTTGTTTGGAAGTCAATCATCTGTCGTTTTGTTATCCCCTGAGTGCTTGTGAGCGATAATGGCCGGTAATTTGATTCTCATTATTTTAAGAACAAATGTGTCGACCTACATATTCGCGAACCACTAAGGATCCGAGCCTTACAGTCCCTCCCTCCTAATAAAAATTTCGGCCTCGAAATTTAAAAGGAAGAATAAGGAGGAAACTGAAAGAGCAAATATACCTCACGGAAATAAGAAAGGAAAAAGCTGACGCATCTCATCCTTGTGTTCCGAGGTAGCTTCATTACCCGAGTGACGTTGCTAGACAACCTTTACCAAAGGGATAACCCTATTTCTCAGTCGTTGCTCACGACGGTCTTCAATTCTAGCAGGAAACTCTGGTGTAGATAAATCAGCTGTCACTTCTGGCCAAATGGAATCATCGAGAACGTAAGATAGGTCAAACACATATTTCCTCAACTGAGAGACGTGGAATACATCATGAACAGCTTGCATCGCCACTGGTAACTGAAGCTGATAAGCCACCTGGCCCACACGTTCTATAATAGGAAATGGACCAATGTCCTGCGGATTGAGCTTTCCACGCTTCCCAAACCTAGAAACACATTTCATCGGAGATGTTTTAACAAACACCATATCTCCTGGCTCAAATTGAAGTGGTCGTCTGCACTGATCTGCATAGCTTTTCTGTCGACTCTGAGCTGTCAACAATCTCTGTATGATCAGACAAACCACATCTGCACACTGCTGCACCATGTCAGGTCCTGTCAAAAGTCTGTCACTGGTATCAAACCAATTCAAGGGAGTACGACAAGGATGACCATACAGTGCTTCATAAGGAGCCATGCCGATGCTGGAGTGAAAAGTGTTATTATAAGTAAATTCAACAAGTGGCAAATGCTGACTCCACGAACCTTGCCAGTCAAGGCAACAATATCTCAGCATATCTTCTAAGGTCTGAATAGTCCTTTCTGACTGACCATCTCACTGAGGGTGATATGCTGAACTAAATGGTAACTCAGTGCCCAATGCCTTCTGGAAACTGCCCCAGAAGTCAGAGGTAAAATGTGGGTCACGATCTAACACAAGTGAAATAGGAATCCCATGCAGTGGCACAATCTTTTTGACATAAAGTTCGGCCAATCTCTGCACACTCCAAGCAACTTTAATTGATAATAATCTAGCTGTTTTAGTCAATCTGTCAACCAACAGCCAGATACCATCCAAATCCTATGAAGTTCAAGGCAAACCTACCACAAAATCTGTCGTGACATGATCCCATTTCCACATAGGAATTTGTAACAGCTGCAGCAATCCACTTGGTTTTGATGTTCAGCTTTAACCTGCTGACAAGTTAGGCACCGAGAGACAAAAGTAGCAACATCACTTTTCATGTCTGGCCACCAGAACTGCCGTTTCAAATTCTGATACATCTTGGTGGTGCCTAGGTGAATAGTAAAATGGGACCCATGGGCTTCACTCAGAATCGCATTTCTCAACAAATCATCAGCTGGAACATACAATCTGTCATGGAAACTAACAACCAGCTCATCATCAAATTCAATGTCATGCATCATTATAATGCAGGACAAATCAGAATCAGCCTGCTGAGCTTCTTTAATCTGTTAATAAAGAGTTGAAGTCAAAGCAAGACTAGCGCAAACCGTTGTCATCGGATCGACAGGAATGTCCACACTGAGTGCCTCACTCGGAAGTTGTTCCCACAATTTCCATTCGCGAAGCAACAAATGATTGACCTGCACTTTCCTGCTCAGAGCATCAGCCACAACATTCATTCTGCCTAGCTGATAGGAGAGTGTGAAGTCATAATCTTTCATGTATTCCATCCAGTGACACTGTCTGAGATTCAAATCTTTTTGAGAGAAGACATATTGTAAACTCTGATAATTAGTAAAGATTTTAAACTTTTTGGTTCACTCGGAGGGGAGAGGGAAGCTAGGTGTGTGAAGGTGTACTCCGGGAAGCCTAGCAGAGATCTCACTCAAAGCCCAGGGTTAGCTACAGGGTTCTTCCAGTGGTACAACCTGCCTAGCGACCGTGTGGGAAGCCATGGTTCACGAGGACTCACGGAGGTTCCCGATTGAACCGAACCAATTACACCCGAGTGGGAATCCTCAGGTGAAGGGTTCGAATCCAATGGGAGGGGTTCCTATCAAGTGTGATGTCGGCTCTGCCTAGACCCAACCACGTCTAAAACCTGTAGAGAGAGTTACCATACAATGCACAAGCAAGGCAAAACAAAGAAAATAACAAGTTACGGGGGAAGACAGGAAGTAAATAGAGGACGACCAGTTCTCTGGCCATTCAAGGACCTGGGCAGCCAGACCGACAGCCACTCAGGGAAGAAGGCGGCCAACTATTGGGCCTTTTGAGAAGGGGGAAGGGCGACCTGATTGAGGGCCGTCTAGTGTCCAGGGTGGCTAGACTCCTGGTGGCCCAAGAGAGGGCCTAGGTGGCCACTGGGTGGGACGCATAGAGGCCTAGGCGGCCAAGAGGTTGGCCTTCCTCTATAGAATTTTTGAAAAAAAATAGAGTTACGGAGACTAAGCTAATGTGTGGACTAAAATAAACAGATGCTTCAACTATTTTGGACTTCAGGCATCAGGAACTCACAGTAGGCAATAGAGGGTCCCACCCTGATTGCCACTTCGGTTGTAGGTTCCGGAGGATGGTCGTTTGGAGAGTGTTGTGCATTGGTATCTCCTCAATCTTCCAAACTGGACTTTAGTACCTACAAAGAAGAGTTTCAAAGCATTAAGTTTATACGTGATCGCCAGAGGTGTTTACCTGAACCTCACAGGGGTAAACATCGCGGGGAGATGTTTCAAATAGGGAGAAGGTGGGGTTCCCTCTTCCTCATCCTTGGCTGGCCAAGGGCAAGGAGCCCTGTGTAGTCCCACAATGCCGAAGTCCTGCAAATAGTGAAGCTCAAGAAAGGAAAAAGAAATCAGCAGCCATTAGCATGAGAAGGTGTAATAACTACTCCAAATAGAACTAATTACAATGTAAAGAATGGTGGCGTGATTACATGGGGTGGTGGGAAGGGGGATGGCCGAGACCTTCGACCTCCCACCTTCCCATTTATTTGGGGGAAAACCTATAAAAGGAAGGGATTAGGAAGACTATAGTATGATGAATGTACTTACCAGGGAGCCAATATGCAATAAGCGAAGAATGAGAGTTCCGGAGTACCAACCAAGGGTCAAGAAGGGGGAGGAAATGTCTCCTCCATGTCTTCCTCCTCCACCGAATGACCTCCAATCACCCCCTTTGGAAAAATCCTTTCTCCCTCTTTCTTTCTGACCACCTGAAAGCCTCTCCTCCTCCCCAAGTCCTCCTCTAGGAGATTGGCCATTCTGTCTTTGAGAGGGGAGTTCAAAAATCATGGGGAGATCGTGCAGGATAGGGGGAAGATCGTGCTCAGGAACTAAGCCATGTTCTCTAATCGGGTAAAACCAAGAAGACGGCCAAATAGTTGGCCTTCTACAAGGGCTGGGCGACCAAAGAAGTGGCCACCCAGCTGAAGAGGGCAGCCATCGCTCTTTCCGCCAAGGGGTGAGGGCGGCTATCGCTCTGGCCTCCCAGGCCCTGAAGCTTGGGCCCCCTAATGGGTGAGGCCCAATAACAAAAGTGATACGGGTTGGGCTTTAAATCATGGAACATTGATAAACCAGGTGCAACGATTGTGCGTCACTCACATGAAGGTCCACTGGGGATCCCCTAACTGGATTACATGACTTAGATGTCGTGAAGGGCATTTATATGGGGGCGTGAGAGCCCGATTACAAGTGCTTGTAAGTCGCGGGAAAATTCCATCATTTGTGACGGTCCCTGGGTCATTACGTTATTGTGTGGATAATTCTGCATTCACACGTGAAGTCCATAAGAGGACATGTGACTCAGCTTGGTGCCGCTCGAAGGGCGCCACAATGTCTTCCCGTCATGCGACAATGTCAAGGTCATGGAAGTAGGGGTGTCGTAGGTACCATTGTGCTGGGGTAGTTGGGCGTCACCAAGGTCGAGGTGACCAAATGACGCAGGCGCCACTTGTCACTGGAGCGGCCGGGTGCTGTGGAGACTTGAGTGGTTGAACGGCTTGAGCATCGCCATGACTGGAGCGACTAAAAGCCATTGAGCTCAGGATTGTCAGGTGCCGAGGACCCCGATGAGACTGGACTTGTTGAGTGATCGGGCATTGTGGAACCTGATGTGATTGTTGTAGTTGGTAGTCGACTGCCGGGGGCACCATTGTGACTGATTCGTTGAGCGATCGGGTGCTAGGGGCACTGCTGCAACTGAAGTGGCTGGTGGTCGGGTGTCGGGGGCACCGTTGTAGCTGGAGTGCTTGGCAATCGGGTGCCGGGGGCACCGTTGTGACTGTAGTTGATGATAGTCAGGTGCCGGGGGCACTATTGTGACTGGAGTGGCTAGCAGTCAGGTGCTGGGGGCACTATTGTGACTGGAGTGGCTAGCAGTCAGGTGCCGGGGGCACCGTTGTGACTGTAGTGGCTGACAGTCGGGGGCAAGGGGCACCGTTGTGACTGGAGTGGCTGGCAGTCAGGTGCCGGGGGCACCGTTGTGACTGTAGTGGATGACAGTCAGGTGCCGGGGGCACTGTTGTTACTGGAGTGGCTGCCAGTCGGGTTCCAGGGGCACCGTTGTGACTGTAGTGGCTAATAGTTGGGTGCCCGGGGCACCGTTGTGACTGGAGTGGCTGGCAGTCAGGTGCCGGGGGCACCGTTGTGACTATAGTTGATGACAGTTGGGTGCCGGGGGCACCGTGGTGACTGGAGTGGCAGGCAGTCGGGTGCCGGGGGTACTATTGTGACTGTAGATGATGACAGTCAGGTGCTGGGGGCACCGTTGTGACTGGAGTGGCTAGCAGTCGGGTGTCGGGGGCACCGTTTTGATTGTAGTTGATGACAGTCAGGTGTCGGGGGCACAGTTGTGACTATAGTGGCTGGCGGTCTGGTGCCGGGGGCACCGTTGTGACCGAGCTGTTGAGTAATTGGGTGCCGCGGACCTTGATGTGACCAGAGTGGCTGGTGATCGGGTGCTGAGGGCATCGTTGTGACTGAGGTATTGAGTAATCGGGTGTCGCGGGCCCCGATGTGACCAGAGTGACTAGCAGTCAGGTGCTGGGGGCACCGTTGTGAATGAGTAGATGGGCGCCGCTGGACCTTGATGGTCGTGCTTGGGGCACATTGATAGAGGTAGGGGCCTGGTGTTTAATCTTGCGCTGGGACTTGTGAAGTATGCCCATTGTTCGGGTAACGGTGTTGAGGGCACGCTTATTGAGATAGAGAACTAGGCTGGGCCTTTGATTGAGCCACATACGACGGCACACGATCATTGAGACAGAGACTGGGTAGGGGCTCTCATGAAGTAATGACTGTCTCAGGCAAGAACGTCGAGGTAGAGACACGACAGGGTGGCTCGATCGAGCAACGTTGGATAGTGCACGCTCTGGGTCATGCACGAATGCCAAGGCAAGGTCGAGTTGGGTGTTCCCATAGAGCGGGATCTGGGCTCCCGATAAGGTTGGGAAAGAATCAGAAATAGCACCCAAAAGTCCTGGGGAAGAATCAGAGGAGACTCCTAGAAGTCTCAGGGAAGAATTGGATAATGTCCCGAGATCAGGATGGAAGAATGACATAGGCCGAGGCCTAAAATCATGAGAAAATGGAGAATCCGGAGGTTCCGGATGAGGGGAAAAAGAAGAATGGGGGTTTGCGGACCCGAAAAGGGAAGAGAAAATTATGGAAACTGGATTAGAGGCAGGGAGGTACACCACCTAAGGGTGGGAGCTGAGCAGAAGAAAAGATGAATGAAAGGAATAAGAAGAGGAAGAAGTGGTCCCCTGAGTGCACAATCGACGCCCTTGAACTTGTGCCGCTACCTCTTCTTGGCAGAAGCTGTCTTGAAATGAATCTGCCTGACACGGACCCGGGCCTTCAGGCTTCTTGATCTGTAATGTCTTCTCAAATAACGAGCCCATCTGGCTGACGACCTAGCTCGTCTATGAACATGCATCCTTGTTAGGGCGGTTGCCCCTAAACATCTGGTGCTAGCAACATGTGGACATCCTTAAGCAAGTGACTCCTTAGAAGGATGAATATCAAAAAATCATAGAGTTTCGTCTCTCGGCACAAGCAATATGAGATTTGACATCACCCCTCGATAATCAGGCATGAAACATAGCTCCCTTGATAGAAGAAATAGATGAGGCTGAGGGAGGTCAATGCGCGGCATTGTCGTGTCCAGCATGCTAATAAACTGAGGGAGATTGCATAGAATGTGCAAAATGTCCTTGAAAAGTGTAAAAGATATGGCCAATTGCCCCTTAAATAGGGAATCTTGCAGACCCTTGGCGGCTGCATGGGTTAGCATAATCCGTGTAGAGTACCCTTCTTGGCCAGTGAACTGAACAGCAATTGAGTGATGAGAAATGACAGCATCAATAGTGAATCCTCCAGTGAGCAGTGAGATTGCCACCGGCCTCACTCGAGAAGAAACTGGCACTAGTGCGGAGGGGCTCTTCTTATCAACCGTCTCCATAGAAATGTAGGCTCATTATCCCCAAAATAGCCAGGGACGAGGACCCAGATTGACATGTGGCAAATGACATCTCGAACCTTGAAATGCACAATCGAAACCTGGCTCGGCTCATCATCTCCCTGGGGACCAGACCTGAAAGGCACCAAAGGTAATGAACACCCGCTTCGTGGGGTGGAAGTGGATGGAGAAGTGGAGGGAATAGGCTCAGATGGCGTAGGTGAAGGTTTAGAGGGTGCAGAGGCCTCGGGCAGTGGAGGGATAACGGTGATGATAGGCTCAGGTGGAGGCAAAGGCAAAGGTGGAGGCATAGGAGGGGGTAAAGGTGAAGATGGAGGTGTAGGTGTAGGTACAGCCTACTCAGGCTCGGGCAACGATGGCAAAGGGGATATAAAAGGAGGTGAAGATGGTGGAAGTGATTGAATAGGCATCTTCGGGGGAGGAGGCGATGAAGGCATTGGTGATGGGTTAGGCAATGGTGAGGATGGTGATGTGGTCAATGAGGGTAGTGGAGGTGAAGATAGTGAAAGTAGTGGTGAGGTAGAGGAAGTGGAGGGTCGTGGCTCCCACCTTCGATGTATCGACATGACACGTCGAGCGGCATTAAGAGTAGAAGCGGCGACAAAAATGGAGGAGGAAGGGGAGGTAACACTAGCTTGAGTAGATGATGGGGGCATCATTTACCCCCTCCACATTTTTCGAAGCCCAGATAGATCGCCATCATGTACCATCATGCTCTCCACATTTCTTTGAGTCATGGCATGTAATTTTTATATTTTATTTGAACATCGGTGTTGGGGCCTTCGTGCTCTTGGGTGGCCGGCTCTTGTATGTTGGTAACCGGATCTTGCTCAGTGTGGATTGGGGTGGGTTCCGGGGCACCTTGTAGTAGTGCCCACTCAAGTCCTTGCTCCTCATATTGGGCAATCAGCTCGGGCTCCGGCTCGTAGATCTCTACTGATATCGGCTCCTCTTCCGGCAATGACTCAATCACCACGACTTATGGCTCCTTTGGAGGGGAAGTTGCGGGTGGAAGGGAAGCACATGTCGGCCAGGGAGACGGAAGGGTAGTGTAAGGTGGCCCATTGCAGACCTCCCGTTGGGGAGACCGGTCAGGGTAAACAGGTTACCGATGCAAATATAGTCGTTCGACACGGGCTATCCTTCCATCAATGCGGACCTCAATGGAGTCCAACGCTGCTGAAATCTCCCCAAACTTGGCCATGACAATGGCAAATGTGGCAGGATCCATCAGGCATTGAGGGCGTAGTCACACACGGCCTAGTACCTGACTTGGCTAGAACGAGTCAGTGAACTTGCTCTGATACCAAATTTGATGTGGGATGAGCGCGAGCAAAGGAATGGCGACAGCGGCGTCCGGTGCGAACCTGTGAATACAGCCTTATGGCACTACGCTCCACGTAGGGAGGGGATTTTGGGGACGGGATTGATCAACACAAAACTACCCTCACGCAGGAGGGGGGAGCAAGGGGAAGGGAGATGGGCCGGCTGCCCGATGTCTGCCCAACTGGGCAGAACCGACTTGACTCGAGCAGTACGCAGCACACAGGGGTCATAACGGGATGCCGCTGGCACCCAGATGAATCTGGTGAAGTGTATAAGAGCTCCTGGAGGTTTGGCATCGTTCTGAGGTTGTGAGGGGGCAGGGCTGGTCGCCGACGACGAGCTGCACGATTCTGTCTTGCAGGTCTGGTCTGCACAGTCGGTGTGCAGAGGGCGGTACGCTCTCCACCAAACTCTGATTGAGGTGGGACCTGCGTGGTTTGAAAGATAACAGGAAGAACTTCGTGCCAGTCAAATTTGGCGGGCGTCGGAGCTCAGGGCTGGCTGCGGTCGCCTCTGGACAGAGGTTCTGGTTTCTGGGCTAACAACCAGACACATCCGGGTTGATCACCTTGGTACGGTCAGCACCGCACACAGATCGTGATGAAACCACCTGGAGTGGTTTCAGGACGTCAAGATCTCCGACTTTGATGATAATGACTCGGGCCAAAAATCAGCAGAGGGAGGCGTTCCGGGGCCGACGAGCCTGCTGCAGGTTCTGGGCGGACTGGGTCGCACCAGTCTGGCGTGGTTGCGGGAGAACTGATGCCACAGGCTGTGCCGACGTCGGAACTCGACGAAACCACCTCTGGAACATCGAGGGCTTGGAGGAGAACAAACTCTCAGAAGAGAGTTCTGGCTGAATCATGCCGTAGAAGTCGGTGCAGTCCCTGCTAAACGGTCCTCAGATTCTGGCTCGAATCTGGCGCAGTCGGACGAGAATGGATGACGCACTCTGTGCCGAAGTCGAATCAAGGCGGGGCCACTTCTAACACGAAGATGACTTGAAGCAGCACGATGTCTCTGAAGAACGTGGATGCTGGTTCAGGCCTCCTAGGTCATGGTGGATGCTGCAAGCTCTACCAAGGGATCTGCTGCAAGTCTGTGAGCAGCAGAACATAGAGATCTTCAACGTCGACGACGAGGATGATGCCGTGGGTTGCCGGGGTCGCCGTAGTCACTCTTGGAAGGGTGAGGGGCATGGATTGCAGAGGGGAGGGGTGGCTGGAGGTGGCTGGGGGCGTGGGTAGCTTAGTTACCAGAGTTGTAAAAGTCCTATACAGTCACCCAGCTGATGGCTAGTGGAATTTGCTGGCATGAGGTTTCATGATTCTGTGTCGCTTAGTTTCTCCGTGATGTCTATCTCGACCATGTTGTACTTGGCAATATTCACCAAAAGGCTTGAATCTATGGTGCATTGTTCGAGGTCTTCGTATAAGTTGTTCAGGTCGCTATTGACTTTTAGCGTTGGTGTGATGACCGTACACGTCCTTATGTTATTTTGGTCACTCCAGCTTAAGTCTGTTTCAGGTCCTGATGTGTTTCGCTTCTGTTGAAGTGCTCGATTAGATTCCGTGACTGAGAAGTTGCTCAGGCAAGCTAGGATTTTCCCTTCCTGGTGAGCTTTTGTTAGTGAGCTTATTGTTTCTCATCCCGTCTAGTGGAATCTTTTTCGAGGTTAGCCTTGGAATTGCTGTCTTAGTGATGCTTTGATTCTGTGTCTGCTTAAGTGTGGATAGCTTTATTCTGAGCCTGATCTACTTCTTGCTCCATGGTTGCTTGGCTTTGGGCGCATCCTTGTGTTAAGAGTCGTAGTGTACCTTGTTCGTTGTGCCATGTCCAGCGGCCAATGTGTTGTGAAGGCTCATTTGTTGTTTCAGGACGTAAAGGTAAGCTGAGATTAGTATTTTTTCTTGTGCTTTGTGCTGAAGCTGGTACTCTCCTTTGTTGCACATAGGCTCCTCATGATCGGTTGTTCGCTGGAATAGTGCTCGTGGCATGTTAATTACAATTCTGATGAGTTGCGATGGCGCCGAATGTGTGCAGAGATGCGATTATAGAGATCTTTTATGATGCCTGTGTGCATTTTAGAGTGCGCAGTGGTACCGTGTGGGCTGATTACCCACTGGCCGAGGATTATTGTTATGAGATTCTCACTGATCGAGGAAATTACTTCTTCTCGATGTGACTTCATCTTGGCTTCCTGTGCCTCGATGTTGTCTGTTGCCGTTCTGTTGTTGGTACTTTTTTTGGTGTTGGCATCGTCATTTACGAGTGTTGGGGAATATGTTGGCTTTCTTGCTAATTGAGTACCCTCTACTCTACATTTCTTTTCTCTTGGGTGTTGTGCTCTCGAGACTTTGTCTTGATCCTTGAGATGTACCCCTTGAGTTATCATCTTTTTTTGTCGCTTTCTCATGTCGTGGGTCTTCCTTGGTAAGTGGTCTGATGCATGACTCGTTCCTTATAGTCGTGTGTCTAGCTGCTATTGTGCCTTGATGTGACCCTGCTTGCAGTTGTGTTTCGTGGTTCTGTGTGTTGTACGGAGCTGGAATCCTACAGCTGTTACTGTGTTACTGCTGTTATTTTTGTAAGTGTTGTTGTCTCCGTGAATCTGTCATTGGCGTCCTGTGTGCCTGGTGTTCCCTGTCGCCTTAGAGCATTGGAGCCGATGAGATGGTCGAGCTGTCAGCTGTGAGGATTGTGTCTCCTTGTGTAGCTGTCGCTTGCCTTGTTGTCGTGTTGTTTCCTCAGTATCTGTTGTCGTGACAGTCGTGTCTCTTGTCCTGAGACATAAGCGACGTTGCCTTGTTTCGGAGGTGTCGGACTTGTGTTCACTTGTGTCGTGCTCACTCCCGAGCATGTGCTCGTGATTATGGTCTAACTGTGTTCCTCTGAACCGTATCTCTCGTGATTAGTGTTGTTTCATAGTTGCATCCGTTGGGTTGTTCTTCCCTACTTCTTCCTTCTTGCTAGTCCTTAAATTTCGAGGGTGAAATTTGTTGAAGGAGGGGAGGCTGTAACATCCCAGATCTTTATTAGATATTTATTAGATCTTTATTAGTTGACAAATTAGACACTTGGACATAAACTCAGCCACATCTCTCTTTATACCCTGTCACCAAAAGGTTCACTTCAAATCTTGATACATCTTGCTACTATCAGGATGAATAGAGAACTTCAACCTTTGAGCTTCTTCCAACACTTCATTTTTCAGTTCAGCCACATCTGGCACACAGACCCTATGCTGAAATTTGATAACACCTTCCTCATCATGAGCAATACCTTCCTTGCCAATCATTCCTTGCAACTGGGGATCATCTCGCTGAGCTTCTACGACGTGATCCATAACTGTTGACCTGAGGGACAACTGAGCAACAAAAGTTTTACAAAGCTGAGGCTCAATCGATGTCATGGAACACACAGCATCCTTGAGCATCTTCCAATCTTGCAGTAATAAGATCCTCTTCCGACTAAGGGCATCGGTTACCACATTTGCCTTTCCAGGGTGATATAGTAGCTCAAAATCATAATCCTTCATAAATTCGACCCATCGTCTCTGGCGCAAATTCAGCTCCTTCTGAGAAAACAAATACTTGAGACTCTGGTGGTCTGTGAAAACTTCAAACTTAACTCCATACAAGTAATGTCTCTAGATCTTCAGTGCATGAACCACCGCGGCCAATTCTAAGTCATGCATAGGGTAATTCTTCTCATGCTCCTTCAATTGTCTGGAAGCATATGCCACAACCCTATCATTCTGCATTAGGACACAACCAATTCCAATCCATGAAACATTTGTGTAGAGGGTGAACATGTCAATGCTATTTGGTAGGATCAAAAGTGGAGCTGATGTCAAACACTTGCCTTGCTCACACTCTTCAGTCCAGACAAACTTCACTCCCTTCCTTGTTAACTTAGTTAAAGACATAGAAATCGAAGCAAAATCTTTAATGAACTTCCTATAATAATCGGCCAACCCTAAGAAGCTCTAAATTTCAGTGGGAGAATTTGGAGCCTCCCATTCCAACACAGCTTGGACTTTTGTTGGGTCAACTGCTATGCAATTACTAGATATCACGTGGCCAAGAAATTGAACCTCCTTGAGCTAGAAGTCACACTTGCTAAACTTGGCATATAGCTTGCACGCTCGGAGAGTCTCCAAAGTAATCCTCAAATGCTCCCTATGAGATGCTTCATCTGGAGAATAAAGCAACACATCATCAAAAGATATTACCACAAAGCTCTCCAAATAGGGCTTAACACCCAGTTCATTAGGTCCATGAATGTTGTAGGGGCATTCGTTAGACCAAAGAGTAAAACTAGGAATTTATAGTGCCCATATCTGGTTTGGGAAGCTGTCTTCGAAGTATCCTCCTCTTTGATCCGCAGCTGATGATATCTTGAACGTAAATCAATATTCGAGAACACGGTAGCACCTTGCAACTGATCGAAGAGATCATCCATGTGTGGCAAAGGATAGCGGTTCGTCACAGTTACCTGATTGAGCTTCCGATAGTCAATATAGAGTCAAAGTGACCCATCCTTCTTCTTCAAAAATAGGACTGGGGCTCCCCATGGTGAAACACTTGGTTGAATAAAGCCCTTGTCCAACAATTCTTGCAATTGCTTCCTCAACTCTGCCATCTCTGTCGATGCCATCCGATAAGGTGCTTTACATATCAGTGTCATGCCGCGTAAAAGATCAATAGAGAATTCGATCTCTCGGACTGGCGGTAATCTCGATAAATCCTCTGGAAAAATATTGGAGAAGTCTCGAACCACTTCAATCTTCTCAATTGATGGCGCTTGGTTGGCTTCAGTTGAGGCCACTACACAAGCGAAGAATGCACTACAACCCTTGTGCAAAGATCCCGGAGAATGGGTTACCCTTGGTCATCCAAAAAGAAAAAACCATGGACTTTCTAAGCTACTACAAGGACAAGATGCACAAGGAAAAGTATGCACGGGGTTTAGCTTGCACGGACTATGTGAAGACATGCAGGGACTTTGCTTTAAAACCAAAACATGCATGGGGTTTAGCTTCCACAGACTCTGTGAAGGCATGCAAGGTCTTTGTTTGAAACACAAAACATCTACGGGGTTTAGCTTCCATGGACTCTGTGAAGAGTTGCAAGGACTTGGTGAAGATGACTATTCATGCTCGTACTCTACCTTCCATCTAAATAGAATGTGCACGGACTTATGTTCTTGGCTAAGGCCAGAACATGCATGGACTCAAAGGCATGGACTTAGAATGTAGTGGACTGTTCAACCACGGACTTGGAAGAACAACATGCAAGGACTATATGAAGACTTGCAAGGACTTAGTGTGAGACATGCATGGACTTTATAATGCAGGTAAATAAAATGCAACCCAATAGAATTTTATCTAAGTTCAAAATGTGCACGGGGTTTGTATAAGACATGCATGGACTTACAATGCAGGTAAATAAAATGCAACCCAACAGAATTTTGTCTAAGTTTAAAATGTGCACGGGGTTTGTGTAAGACATGCATGGACTTATAATGCAGAGACTGTACATGCACGGACTTAGATGCAAAGCATGCACGGACTTAAGATCCAACCCAATCAACAATTTGTCTCAGTCTAAAATATGCACGGACTTTGATCATGCGATACGGTGGAATGTGCATGGACTTTATGATAGTGTGCACGGACCGTGCACGAACTTTCTGAAGTGTAGCTTGGACTCTACATAGCTAAGGCAGACGTGCTCTGAACATAGAAATGTGCTCTGAACTATAAATCAATGTTGGCCATCATCAAACCAAGGTTGTTGGCCATCATCAAAATAAGGTTTACAACATTCTCCCCCTTTTTGATGATGGCAACACTAGTGGATAATTCAGAGAAGATGATGCATTTTGACATGACAAGATGCTTGGTTAGAAGATATGCATGCTGATGCAGACTATGCAAACTCTCTTCCTGAATGCATCTCTAGAGTGTGCTCCCCCTGAATGCCATGCAGATGTAGACTCTACAATTATTCTCTATACCTCTCCCCCTTTACAGAACTACTCTCCCCCTGGACATTCAACAAATTCTCCCCCTTTGACATTAGCAAAAAGGAGGAAAGGATGAGAAGGGGTAGACAGAAGAAAGATTAACTAACAACCTATGCAATGGTTCAGGAAGTGAGCAAAGCAACAACACTTAACCCATAAGAGTCAAGCAGTGTGCAGTTCTTGAATAATGTCAAGTTTAATAGTTATAGAAGATGGAGAAAATGAACTGACTTTCGGAAGTAGGGGCATAGACTCCATTTATAGTAGTGAACCTAATTCTCATAGCTATAATAGACTAGGTCAATACTATACCCTACTACTGCCAGACAAAATGATTATCAAGGAAAGTTATCCTGGATTGGTATAGAGGTTAAATAGTTAATACTCATTCACATTTGTTTTCAAGGGTTACAGCAGGTTTTCTTCCACTTTTGATGTTTGCAGATACTGAACCCAGTGAACAGACTGGTGGCATTTATGTTTTTGACGTTAGGTGTACACCTTGTTTAGAGGCAAGTACCCCCAGTTACTAGGCATAAACTACCAGATCTGTTTCAGATCAACCATTACAGAGGCAGATTGCACCTTTGACATTAAGGGTACACCTTGATTAGAGGCCAGTACCCCCAGTTACTTAGTGAAACTCCCCCTACACGTCGAGTCCGTCGTAGGTCTTAGCCCGAGTCGGTCACCGTCCCGCATCAAATTGGTATCAGAGCGTCCGTGGTCACGTCTAGGGTCATCATCAAATTGTGGTTAAGTCACGTCTAGGTTCATCATTATTTTAAAAAAAAAAAAGGTTTGATTGTCTAAGTTGGTGTCTTATAGTCCGTTGCATGCCCACTCGGCGAGGCACCCAATTCCATCGCCCGACACCTATGGCTAACCCACGGGAAGGCGCCTTGGGAGACTTCCACTCCCTACACGAGGCGATGATGGCCATTATGGCTCGGTTGGACCAATCCGAGGCTACCTTTCGGACTTTCTCCGACAACATGGATGGTCGCCTTAGGGCCATGGAGGGACGCATGGAGACCTCTGATAGGTCGGTCCAAGATCTAGTTGGACGGTTAGATAGGATGTCACACGGGGACCCTCCCGGAGTGGCCCAAGATCCGCCCGCACCACCTCCCGTGGTGGACCAAGTCCAACCTGCTCCCATACCCCAAGTCCGGCCTTTCCCCACGGTCCAAAACCAGCCAGCTCCGCGCCCTCAGTGGCTTTGACAAACTGCCCGCCAGCAACCTAGATCTCTCCAAAATCTGACTCTACAACCTCCCAGGCTCAATGGTCTTCTTCAAACATGCCACCGTCGAATGGAAGATCGCAATAAGAGCATCAACTCCCAGAACAAGTAACTCCCACAATGCCGACAAGGCCTGGAGAAATCAAAACCTGCAAGGCATATGGGCCGTACACTGTCGTCTTCGCCTCTGACGCACGCCCCGTGGGGGGCATTTGTTGGCACCTGCTTATTTTCTCGTATTAATCGAGGTTTAAGCATAGGAAAATACTCTCTAAATAGAGTAAAATGGCACAACACCAAAGGTGCTATACCGGCCGAGTTGAGCTAAAAAATTGAGACATTTCAGCGGGTCAGGCGGCACAACATAACATGCAGGGATCGTCCTCGAGCAAAGGGCACTATATTAGCCAGTTTCCTGACAACCGAGTTGGGTCCAAGGTTCAGAACATCCTGCCATATCGAACGACACTCTGTAAAGATTCGAGGATCACCCCCGAATACCCTGCATATGGTATCACACTGCTGGCACCTCAACAATCAGGTTATTACGGCTCTTCGCAAAGGAGCGGGGTCACCCCGACCACCAGACAAACGACATCATCATGTCGACACCCTAGTTACCGGGCCAACTCGGGACTCCCAGCAACCCATCACGTCACTTGACGCATGACAGAAAGGCAAAGAACAACTCTCGACACACCTTCTACAAGCGGCTTGACACCGGCGAATCCAACAGTTACATCATACTTGGGTTCACCGCGTTTAAGATGGAGCTCAAACGAACATCGAGTTCGGCCAATCCAGGGCTAGATTCAAGATAGTTATCTCTTCACCTAGTCCACCTGACCCTCGTAAGCCACAGCTCACCTAACCAACCCAACCCCCATCCCAGCCAATCGTTCCAACCCACATAAATCCTAGACTCACTCAACCATGGCCCATTCAAACCCTTTGCTCCAGCCCGTCTTAACCCCGAGTAGGACCTACATGACCTTTCCCTATCTTCCAAGTCAAGCCCACCATTCCGGTCCATCCGAACCCCCTAGGGGGAGAGGTTTACTCGGACCAGGAAGCCCCCAACCACTTTAGCCCGTGTAAACCCCCCTTTTGCGGACCTGCCCACTTGTTCTTGAACACGGTCGTCTTAGAAATCGCGTTCAACAGAATGCGGTCACCAAGGCAACTGTGTTCTGGAGGGAAAAAACCCCGATCAAACCTGCATAAACCCTGACCCACATGTCAGGGTGTCAGGGCTGAACGCGGTCACCTTAGCAACCGTGTTCTAGAAGGAAAAAACCCCCTGTCAAACCCGCATAAAACCTAGCCCACGTGTCAGGGTGTCAGAGTTGAACGCGGTCGCTGACGCGACCACATTCAAAAATGGCCAGTCAAACCTGCATAAACCCCCCCTTTACGTGGACCGGACCATCCCCCCAGTCCAGTCCGCGTAAACCCCCTCCAAACTCTATAAAACCCACCATGGCGTGGCCAAGGGCAAGAAGATGCATGGAGCTCATCCCCGGGACTGCAAACGGCACGTGAAGGACTTGGTTGGCTGGTTTTGTGTTTGCTAGGCTCACACTGAGGGCATGTCGCATGGTTGTCCCTCATACGGCGTTTAGCCGAAACACGAACCTCCTCAAAGGAGGCCCCTGCTTTGATGAACACACCCTATCTGGACGTCGTTTGATGACCACATGTTGCTCGGATGATGCTTTGGATAAAAGCACCATACCCAGGCCCTGCCTCGACATTCATGCACGATCGTCGGATGTTGCTTAATGAAAGCAATTGGCCCGGTCCCTACATCGATGATCGTGTACTATCGAGGGTTGCTTGAGGAAAGCACCATGTCTGGTCTCTGCCTCGGTGAGCATGTGCCGCCCAGATGTCACCTCGATAAGTGTGCCCTGAATGTGATTACTCAGACAATGAGCACACTTCATGAGTCTTGACGCAAGATGAAGTGTCAAGTCCCTGCCTTTGTGAATGCGTCCCGAGCATGACCATTGAGGTCTCACGGCGCTCATCTCCTCTAGTCACAACGGTGCCCCAAGCACCCGAGTACTAGTCTCAGATGCGCCCCAAGCACGACCATCAAGGTCTCACGGCGCCCATTTCATTTAGTCACAATGATTCCCCCGGCACCCGACTGCCAGCCTCACACATGTCTGACTGCTGGGGTTTCTCGGCATCCACCTCCTTCAGTCACAACGGTGCCCCAGGCACCCGACTGCTAGTTCGAACGCGCCTGATTGCCAGGGTCTCTGGGCGCCCCAGCCCCCTCAGTCACATCAGTGCTTACAGCACCTGACTATCCGGCTACTCTAGCCACAACGGTGCTCTCGGCACCCGATTGCTAGTCTCAGCTATGCCTGCCCATTAGGGTCTCCCGGCGTCCAGTTCCCTCAGCTACTCCAGTCACAACAGTGCCCCTGGCACCCGACTGCCCAACTACTCCAGTCTCAACGGTGCCCTGCGACACCTGACCACCCAGCTACTCCGGTCACTGCAGTGCCTACGGCACCCGAGTGTCCAGCTATAATGTTGCCCACGACACTCGACTGCCCAGTCCCGGCGACGCCTGGCTACTTCAGCCCCAACGGCGCTCAGGCTCTCCAGTCTTAGCGGTGTTCATGGCACCTGACCGTTCTAGCGGCGATGTCCAGGGCACCCAACTCTCCCAATTCCAATGGCGCATGGTCGCCCCAATCACAACGGTGCTCAGGGCACTTGATTGCTCCAGTCACTATCGTGCCGGCGGCACCCAACTATTCCAGTCAAAGTGATGCATACGGCCTCGACTGCTCCAGTCGCAATAGTGCCCACGGCACTCGACGATTCCATGATCAACGGATTTTGGTCACTCCAGTCAAGGCGATACTCACGTCGTCTGACCGCTCTAGTCTCAACAGCGCTCGGCCGCCCCTGTCTCAACAGCGTCCGGCCGCTCCAGTCACAAGTGGTGCCCACGCCATTCAGTCGCCTCGGCCTCAGTGACACCCAACTGCTCCAGTACGACAGTGCCCACGGCACCACAACTTCCCCGATCTCGACACTGTCTCATATCGAGAATACATTATGACGCCCCTCGGGCGGTCTCCTGTCGAGTCACAGGTCCTTTGATGGACACTATGTACAAATGTAGAAATACCCGCATAGTAACACAACAACCCAGGGACCGTCACAAATGACGAAATTGTCCCGTGACTTGCACACATTTTTAATCGAGCTTTCACGCCCCCACATAACGTCTTCTACGGCATATAAGTTATGTAATCCAGCCAGGGAATTGATCCCCATCCTTGCCAGCTACCAGTCATAACTCTGTCCAGCAAGCCGCCCCTTGTCTCCCAGCTCGGCCCTAAGTCCTCTAGCCGGATGGACCATACATTTGAGCCAGAACATCCCTGCTCCCTGCCGAGCCGGTGTCAGCCGCTCCATGCCAGAACCAGAACCTGCCTACTCCCTCCCAAGCCAGTGTCTACTGCTCCTCTATCCGAGCCAATGCCTCATTCTCATAAACGCAAAGTGCATGCCATCTCTAGTGTCCACACCAAAACTAGACTCTTTGCCCCCAGTTATCCCTGCTGTGTTGTTGTTGCTCTGTCACTATTGCATGGACTAAGCCCTCCCAACGTCACGACTCCCAGGGTCCCTGATTCTCCTCTTCGACAGTAGAAACAAAGGTGTTCGGGCTCTACCTGATGTAAAATAAACACTGATTGCTGGTCGAAGGGAGAGAGGAGGGGGTGCTCACGGGAGGAAGAAGAAGAAGAAGGAAGAAGAAGAATAAGAAAAAGAGAAAATGTTTGATATTTATAAAAAATCTGGAGATTCAGAAAAATATCAAAAAATAGAAAATCACGTTTCCGCGATCCCCAGAACGCACCGATCGCAACGGTGCCACTCACGCCTGGGTGAACGACCACGTTCGCCCGCAACGGCGTGCCGAAGGATTTGCCAGAAATCGAGTCAAAAATTAGAAAAACGTGCGAAAAAAGTCACGGAACGTCTCTGGACCTCCGAAACGACCCCGGATCGCACCGATCCGAACATGAAGGATGTCCGAAATGAAATTCCAGACACGACAGAGTCGGACACTCCGAGAAAGTAAGTCTGGGACCCAAAAATAAGGATCTGAAAGGGTCTGGGACATTACAGCCCTCCCCCCTTAAACAAATTTCGTCCTCAAAATTTAAGAACGAAGGTAGGGACGGGGGAAAGACTCACGCAAACAAATAAGGATACAACTGTCGCATCTCATCCTCATGCTCCCAAGACGCCTCACCACCAGAATGACGCTGTCAGACCACCTTAACCAGGGGGGCAACCTAGTTCCGCAGGCGCTGCTCTCGCCGATCCTCAACGCGGACATGGTACTCTAGAAGGGACAGATCTGGGGTCACCTCAGGCCAAGCGACATCCTCTAGAACATGGGAATCATCGGGCATACACTTCTGAAGTATTGACACATGAAACACATCATGCACAGTAGATAGCTCAGGAGGTAACTGCAACAGATATGTAACTTCCCCAATGCGCTCGACAATGAGCAAAGGACCAATATATCAGGGACTCAGCTTCCCACGCCTGTCGAAGCGTATTACACCCTTCATAGGAGAAAGTCTCAAGAATACCCGATCTCCCACAGCAAAGCTGAGAGGTCCCCTCCTCCGATCGGCATAGCTCTTCTGCCGGCTCTGAGCTACCAACATCTTCTACCGAACGAGATGCACCACCTTAACACACTACTACACCAAATCCGGTCCTGTCAGAACACGCTCGTCCACCTCGAACCAATCAAGCGGAGTCCGACAAGGTCACCCGGACAATGCCTCATAAGGAGCCATACCAATGTTCGAATGATAGCTGTTGTTGTAGGCAAACTCCACTAACCGTAAATGGTGGGTCCAACTCCCCTGTCACTCTAGGCAACACGATCTCAACATGTCCTCTAAAGTCTGGATGGTCCACTCAGACTGACCGTCCGACCGAGGATGATAGGTCGAGCTGAATGCCAACTCAGTGCCTAGAGCTCATTGGAAACTCTTCCAGAATCCCGATGTGAAGTGCGGATCACGATCAGACACGATGAAGATGGGGACTCCATGCAACGGAACGATCCGCTCCACATACAAACGGGCCAATCTCTGCACGCTCCAACTTACTTTAATCGGTAACAACCGAGCCGTCTTCGTCAGTCTATCCACCAGTAACCATATACAATCATGCTCACTAGATGTCCTCGGTAACCCAACCACAAAATCAGTGGTCACGTGGTCCCACTTCCACGCGGGTATCTCCAAGGGTTGAAGTGTGCCTCCTGGTCGCTGGGCTCAGCCTTCACTTGCTGACAGGTCAAACACCTGGCCACAAACTCCGCCACATCTCTCTTGATGCCATGCCACCAAAACTGTCTCTTCAGGTTCTGGTACATCTTGGCCGAACCGGGGTGCACGGTATACCGACTCCCATGAGCCTCACGCAGCACCGTACGCCTCACCTGCTCCTCGGCCGGGACGTACAACCTACCTCTGAGGGTTTCGTAGGCTTCGCCGAAAAATGGCGACGATTTTGCGATCGGTTGGTGTCAGTGGACTCCCTGGAACGTCGGCGTTCCATACTCACTGATTTCATGTCGAATGGTGGTCTATCGGGGCTGGTAGGAGGTCGGGAACCCCGTTAACCCCATTTGGGTAGATTTGGTAAAATCGCTCGTTTCTCACCGTTTCTCAGCCGATTTGGCTCCAGATCGAGTCTACGGGTTTCCCTGTGCGAATGTGGTTGTATCCCCTGTGTTTCGGTGCGAATGGGACATGGAAAGGTCACGATCGAATGAACCCCATGGTTTGTTCGGCGTGACGGTTGAACGGTTGAACCAGGGCCCATCCATGGTCTGGGCGGCTGGCTCTGGACCGTTCATCCCCCTTGAGTTTTGGGGCTTGTGCGGTCGCATGATAGACCGCACAAGGTTGTGCGGCCCGATAGGGTCCACCCATCCTTCCCTTGGGCGACCGGGTTCCAGCCGTCCATCCTTGTTCGTGTGTTGAGCGGCCAACTTTTAGCCGTTTATCCCTATGAGTGGCCCGTGCTGCTCCGTTCATCTCGGTTGACAATGAGTCAACAGTTTTTGTCGATCGCGTTAGGCGATTTGGTCAAGATCGTTTGACCGACAATGTAGTAAGTCGGTTCCGTTCAGCGGTCTAGTCAAGACCATTTTGACCAGGAACTGTTTGGGTCGTGGGCTTGAGCGCCCCAGGGCTTGACCGTTCATCCCCTTGGGCGGTCCTACCTTGACCGTTTATCCCCCTTGGATCTGACCCTTGAGCGGCCAATCCTGTACCGTTCATGCTTGGATAGTCTGCCCTTGACCATCCATCCCCCGTAGTGTTTTCGGGTCTGTCCCTTGAGCGGGCTGTCCTAAGCCATTCAACGCTTTGAACGGTGACTGGCTATCCGTTCATTCCCCTTTGAGTGGGCTACCCTGAGCCGTTCATCCCCCTAAACGGATAGGGGCGTTCCGTTCATCTGCCGTTGTGTGGTCTTCCTCAAACTGTTCATCCCCGTGAGCGGCTGTGTAGTGACCGCCCATGTGGTTTTGGCCGTTGAGCTTTCCGTGCTCGCGTGAGTGTTGTGTTGACCTCCGATCAACCTAGTTGTGACCCAGTGGTTGACTTTCGATCTTGTGAGTGTCCCAGACACCCCGATGGTTTCGTGTCCATGTTTTGAGGTGTTCGTGGGTCCCGTATTATTGTAGTTTCAGACCTAGGGACTAGGCTAGATTAATGGTGTTGTACCATCATGTTCAACAGTCTTGACCTCGAGTCTCGTGACTCAAGGACCGTTGGGTTAATAGGTCTAGTGGATTGTCCAGAGTTTGGTGGCCTCGAGCCACCGGTTACTTCGTGTCACTCGTGATGGGTGCGTGTGTGGCTTTCTGGGTTCACATCAGTGACCCTCCACTAGTCGTAGCCTTCTTACGGCACGCGCGTGCTGACCCACCCGGGAGTGGTGGAGCAGCATACCCGAGTTAGACGGTGGGTAAGCTGGTTACCGTAGGGCCCCCACGTATAGTCGAGTCTGGGCTTAGAGGGAAATACTAGCTAGAGGACAGGCCTAGGGCATATGGTCTGAGTGTGCACACGAGACTGAGGGTTTGGACCTGTGCTGATAAGCGTGACCTCAACTATTCCTTATTTTGTGGTACTTCTAGTTACTGTGTGCGTCTGAGTCTCACACTCGGGGCGTTATAGCTAGATACTTGTGACGTGATGTAAGACGTCAGGGGACGCATCCGGTCGTTCTTCTAGTGGGTGGTGCTCCCGTCACGTGACGTGAGTTGTCGTGTCAGAGGCGTTCGCTCTGCTGGGGATTGCGATGTAGCCGCTTGCTCGGCTTGCTTCTAGAGCCACCTCTTGAGATTCTTCCTTCTATTCCTCTCTCATTTCTTGGCAATGGCCGCCTCCAGGGGAGTAGGAGGAAGAGGCACTAGAGCTGACTGATCCCCGTGGGGGTATCATCGAGCTAATGTGTTTGCGGAGCCAGGTCGGTGGCTCCTCTTTGCCCGGATCTCAATCCAGGCATCTTCCAACTGTTGTATTTGGAAGGTAGCATTAATCGCTTGCTCGATGACTTCTGGTGGTAGCTCCTGGTAGGCTGGAATGCTAGGACTGGCATCCGAAAACGTAAGCACGGTTTGGTGCCTTAACCGTGGTGGCTACGGAGGTTTGCCATCAATTGGCAGACTGGTACTGGCGTCTGAGGACGTGTGCGCGATTTGACGCCTTAACCGTGGTGGCAAAGGAGGTTCCTCCCATTGAGCCAATATACTAGGAGCTGCGTCTGAAGATGCATGCGCGGTTTGAGGCCTTAACCGTGGTGGCTACGGATTTTACTGAGAAAGGGCCTGGGGAGCATGCTTAGCATCTTGCTTCTTGGCCCGGCCTTTGTGGTTTAGCTGAGGGTAGAATCGGGCAAAGCCCGATAGGGTCTTGGGGCGTTGGCACCTCCGGTAGCTGTCTGGAGTTTGCGTGCCGAATTGCCTTTGCGGGGGCAAACCCGACTTGCAGACTCTTGATGGGGCAGAGTCCAGTCGAGCCGAGGCTTCGCCCAACTTCTGCATTCCCTTCCTATCCTTGAGCATTGGAGACGGAGGTAGAGTAGAGAAAGGGTGAGAGGAGCTTGAAGTGCCCATTATATTGTCACCCACCATGACATCCTCTCGACCGAGAAGGACTCGGAGGAGTCTAGCAGTGTCTTCTCTGGAGAAGGGAAGAGACTCCAACTCTTGCCAGGGCCACCATTGTGTGGCCAAAGTGGCAGGGGTCGGCTGACCGGCTGATGACGTCAAGGGGTCAGGAGAGACTGAGGGAGCAGGAGGATGGATGACGTTGACTGAAAAGGTGCTTGGTGTCATTTTCGGGCTGGTGTCTCACTCCCGGCACCTCCGCAATCGCACGAGTGCTTCGCGATTATCGGTTCGAAACTCGAGCCATTCTGGGGGATGCTGATAGGGCAAACCATGTCCATTTTCCTGGGGAGGATCTGGCTATTCTGGCGCATCTCTAACCATCCTTAGAGTCTCTTCAATAGCTTGTCGTGGCCGAACAAGTGCCAGGGAATTCCCCTCGGCATTGATCTGCTCCCACTGGATCTGTTCCTAAATGAGGTACTGGACTTCCTCACAAGACTCGATCGCGTGGCGAATTCGTGCATGGAAGGGGCAGTACTGGGGGTGTCTGAAGTCCCAATGAGTGTAATCTATCGGTGGGTTGCGGGGTAAGATTTGCCCCCTCTCGATGAGAACGTTGAAGAGTAGCCGAGTTCTCTCCTTGGGGAAGGAGAGAGGTCTGTGATCGTGCCAGGGCCTCCACCCTGGATACCAGATCGAACGCCCCCTTAGACTAGCGCTGGGCTCCTCTGATTCATCATCACAAAGAGAAAATGAAGCCATCATGTGGATCACATTAGCCGGGTATTGTACCACTCGCGCTGCTTTAGCTGGTCTAGACCATGCATGTGGTTGCGGAGGATCGACGAGACCACTCTTCATTTGAATAAGGCCATGTCGAATCAGCTTCTGTGCCTGAGTCTTGAAGACGTAACAGTCCTCAATTGGGTGACCCAGCATGCGGTGGTATGAGCAGTAGCTGGGATCGTCACCCCGGATCGAGGCGTAGGAGATACCGTCGGAACCAGCTCGTCGCGAGGATCTCGCCAGTGCCATTCTTTTCGCGGTTCGTGGAGTGTGGGATCGGTTCGGGTCGTGAGGCGTCACGAGACTTCATCTCCCGCATGCACGCATATCGAGATTTTCACCACGATCGAGATAGGGGGATGGACTCCTTACTTCGCTAGGAGCATTTTGGTACCACATGTATGCCCATCGTTAGGCGTTTGCATCGTTTTCTATGTAAGTTCCATTTTAAGAGTTTTTAGGTTAAAATGTTTTAAAAATCCCCCCCTTCACTTAGCGGGTTCCTCCTCCCCGCCCCAACATCATCTGGAGCTCCCCCTAGTTTCTGCTCGAAGAAGACTCATCCACGGTCGTCCTTGACTTGATCCCGTCTCGATTGGACTTCAGGAGCGGCCGTGGCACCTGCATCCATCTGCTATTGTACCCTGGGGTCAGTGTGAACTAGAGCGTAAAGGTCCTGTTCCAGGAGCCACCCTGGCTAGTGATGACAACGGGCTCCTCCGTGAAAATTCTCCAGCATACCAGGGTCTGTTAGCGATGAATCGGCACCAGTTTCGGTGACTTCTGAGTTCAGGGGAGTGCGCAGCGGCATCTGCATCGACCCCCTGTCCTGTCATTCCAGAACTGGACAAGACCGAGCGAAGTACCCATTCGAAGCTAATTTAGCAAAATCCCCTCCTGCCTGGCTGGCTTAGCATCCCTCCCTGTGGGGAGGTAGTTTTGATGTAATCCTTAAGTTCCCCACCCCTTGACCAACCCTCCTGCGTGAGGTGTAGTACATGTAACAACAGGCCGCCATCTGAAGCTACATCGGCGCGGCGTGTGGGGGCATACCCACGTCTCCCCGCTCGCCTTCGTCTCCGATCGGGATCGGCGTCTTCACGCTGATCAGGTGAGCCTTAGATCCTCTCCTTGTTGGTTTAATTCTGCTTAACTTAGTATTGCTTCTAGTTGTGCCGTCGACGGTGAGAGAGTGCTCGTTCCAACTTTTCTTCAAATTGAGCGACCACTGCGGAGAGAGTTGAGAGAGCAACCCTACAACCCACGCCCTCGGCGTGCTGACCACCCTTGAAAATTGGGCATCCTTGGCCCATCGGGAGTTCATCCCTAGCTGTCCATTCCCTTGGAACCCCAAGGTCCAATCTTGGACCCTCACCCCTATCGCCGGTCCGCCTACGGACCCGGGTGCGCGCGACGTGGGTGAACCCACTTGTGAGAAATCGCTGTTCGGACCAATTGCTTGCAAAAATTCAGGCCCAAGGGATTGTGTCACATCATTTTCCCTCTGTGCCATAGCCGCCCTCTCTACATGAGGGAGAAAATCAATGGGCACGAGGTAAATCGGATCTTGGTGGATGCCGATGTCACTATCAACATCATACCGCTAAAGACATTCAAGACTCTATATCTGACCCCATACCTCTAGAAGGTTCAGGCGGTCATGATATCTGGCTTCAACCAAGACATTGAGGATGTCCTCGGCCACGTGGATGTCGGCCTGGTGCTCGATGATTTTGCCTCCAAGGTGACCTTCTACATCATCGATGCCAACACATCCTATAAAGTGCTACTGGGTAGGCTCTGACTGCATGAAAATCGGGTCATCTCGTCAACTCTTCATCAATGCATCAAGTATGCTAAGGACAGAGAACTGCATACGGTCTTTGCAGACCTGTCACCATTCACTCTAGCAAAATGTAATCTTGTCGATGCTGTGCTTTATTTTGGGGGGATCAGTCCATACCCCGTACTCAAAAGTAAAAGCAATAGCTAGCCGATCCCGGGGTGACTCGGCGATGTCGAGTGGAGGTGATGGATCAGGTCCCTTGCTGGTAGAGTGCCAGTAGGGCTACAATGCCCCTCCCAATGGTACGAAGCCCACAATTCAAGGGCTGGCCGGGTGCCAAATGGGGCACAAGGTCCCTCTCTCACACATCCCACGGTGACCGCTCAGAGGTGGACACTCCGGGGTCGGGCGCTCTCTCTCTCGCTCAACGGAGCAATTCCGCAGATAATAGATGAACAAGCACAAGATAATGAGCAATGTTTAGAGCTTACCCAGTTGGTTTGAAGAAACTAACCCCGTTCGGAGACGAGGGCGAGTGGGGAAGTGTGGGTTCCCCGCACACTGCGTCAAAGTCACTTCCCCTGTTTAAAATTACATGCACTACGCCTCTCGCAGGAGGGTTGGACAAGGGGTGAGGAATGTGGATTACAATAAAATACTACCTCCACACAGGGAGGGGCACTAAGCCGGCCAAGCGGGGTGGGGAAGAAGGCTACTAGAATACCGAAAGAGGCCACTCGGCTGATTCTACCAGCTTCTGGAACAACAGACCTACAGTTGCTGTTGACGCCGCCACGGACCGTAACGAGCTCGGATGATGCCGAAACCAGCGCCAATCTTTCGCTGACTGGTCCAGGAAGGCTCCAGAATTTTTGAGGAACCATCTGGTGTCGTTGCTGGTCGTGGCTGGCTCTGAGACAGGGTCGCTCTGCTCAGACTGGGACTATTCTTAGGTCGCAGCAGCAGGTCGAAGACGTTGTCACGAACACTCCCATGGTCAAAATTGTGCGGGACCAAGACGGACGCGACCGTGAATGAGTCCTCTTTGATCTCCACCTAGGTAGGACACCAGAGGAGGTCGGGGCAGAGAGATATGTCCAGAAGAGTGGGAGGGGATCTAGATGGATCCAGACTGACCTGATCTGCTACCTTGGGGTAGAAAAATCAGAACGGGCTGCTCCGGGCTTCAATCGACGCCCCGCTTATTGCGTTGGACAGAAGACTGGTGGGACTCCACTCCAGATAAGTGGCGTGCCAAGGGGAGCTATGGAGTGGTCGCTGTAGCTGCTGTAAGCCGTCTCTAGTTGCAGGCCAGACTGGTTATGCACAGTCTGTGGAGGATGACTCTCAGGAAGGTGGCGCCGTCACGATCACTCCCGCTGTGGAAATGGTGCAAGACCAAAGTGAGCACGTCCGTTTCTGAGTCTTCTTCGTTCTCCAACCAGGGAGGGCACCAGAGGAGGTCAGAGCGGGGAGGTAGAGGGTGAACAATGGCAGGATATCAGTGCTTGTTCTGGGTGAACTGACCTGCGCACCCGAGGAAGAAAAATCGGAACGGACAGTGTCGGACTCCAAATGAGGCTCCGCCAGTGGCGTTGGATAGAAGACTAGTAGAGGAACGTCCCAGTCAAACAGCAGACCAAGTGGAGTTGGGGTGTGGATGTAGCAGCTTCTACAGTAGGGATCAGGTCTTCCCACAGATGCCAGATGTGCGCTCTGACAAGAACGGACCTCCAGGACAGCCCCAAACTCGGATGAAGGCGGGATCACCTCGACGTCGAATCTGACTTGAAGACATTTCTGTCGATGTATGGTACACTTCCAGAAGATGCCGGATGGCCCCGGAACAGACTCGACAAGCTGGGTCTTCTGCTGCTGCCTGTGAACTAGGTGTGCAAGAGGGTGATAGGTGTTGTGGGGGGTGATGGGAATGTAAAAGGGTGAGGGCTAATGACTGTGGGAGGTGGAGGGGAGGCTGCTAGGGTGATGGAGGGGTGAAGGGAATGGCTGGGACACAGCGAGATTTTCTCATGAGTTGTTCATGTTGCTGTTGACTTTTAGTGTTGGTGTGATGACCGTGCACGTTCTTACGTTATTTTGGTCATCCCAACTTAAGTCTGCTCAGCTCCTGATGTGTCTTGTTTCTGTTGAAGTGCTCGATTAGATTTCGTGATTGAGAAGTTGCTCAAGCGAGCTAGGATTTTCCCTTCCTAGTGAGTTTTTGTCATCGAGCTTGATGTTTCTCATCCCGTCTGGTGGAGTCTTTTCAAGATTTACCTTGGAATTGCTGTCTTAGTGATGCCTCTGTCCTGTGTCTACTTAAGTGTGGACAGCATTTATTCTGAGCTTGATCTGCTTCCTTGCTTTACGGTTGCATGGCTTTGAGTGCATTCTTGTGTTAAGAGCTGTTGCATATCGTGTTCGTCCTGCCGTGTCCAACGGCCGATGTGTTATGAAGGCTCATTTATTATTTCAGGACGTAAAGGTAAGATGAGATATACATTTTTCCTTGTGCTTTGTGCTGAAGCTGGTACTCATCTCTGTTGCATTTAGGCTTCTTGTGACTGGTTGTTCGCTGGATCAGTACTCGTGGCGTGCTAAGTTGCAATTTTCTTGAATTGCAACGACGCTAAGCGTGTGCTGAGATGCGGATATTGAGGTCTTTTCTGATGCTTGTGTGTGTGAGTGAGTGCGCAGCGGAAGTGTGTGAGTTGGTTACCCACGGGTCATGGATCGTTGTTGTTAGATTCTGGCCGATCAAGAGAATTACTTCTTCTCGATGTGACTTCGTCTTGGCTTCCTGTGCCTTGATGTCATTTGTTGCCGTGCTATTGCTGGTAATTTTTCTGGTGTTGGCATTGGCAGTTGCAAGTGTTGGGAAATTTGTCGGCTCTCCTGCTGATTGAATACCCTCTACTCTGCATTTCTTTCTCTTGGGTGTTGTATTCTCGAGGCGTACTTGTAGTCCTTGAGATGCGTCCCTTGAGATTGTGATTCTTGCTGTCATTTCTCGTTGTCGTGGGTCTTTCTTGGTGAGCTGCTCGATGCATGACCGGTCCCCTGTGGTTGTGTGTTCAGCTGCTCTTGTGCCTTGATGTGACCCTACTTGCAGTTGTGTTTCGTGGTTCTGTGTGCTGTACGGAGCCAGAATCCTACAGGTACTGTCGTGTTGTTATTTTGAGTGTTATTTTTGTAAGATTTTGTGTTTCTGTCTTGGACCATTGTCTTGTCGGTTAGCATTATTGTACTCCTCTTCCCGAGTAGAGTTAGATTGCGACTCGATCAGATGTAATATCTGAGTGAGGACTGACTTGATTGCACTTGTGGTCCAGTGTTGTTGTCGTTGGCGTCCTGTGTGCTAGGTGTTCCCTGTTACCTTTGGCATTGGAGCCGATGATGTGGTCGAGCGGTCAGCTGTGAGGACTGTGTTTCCTTCTGTAAGTTGATGCTTGCCGTGCTTATCATTTTATTTTTCGTGATCTGTTATTGTGGCAGTCATGTCTCTTTTCCCGTGAGACGTAAGTGACGTTGCCCTATTTTAGAGGTTTCAGACTTCTGTTCACTTGCGTCGTGCTCAGTCCTGAGCGTGTGCTCGTGATTATGGTCTGACGGTGTTCCTCTGAGCTTTGTGTCTCGTGATTCGTGTCATTTTGTAGCTGTGTTTGTCGAGTTGTTCTTCCCTGTTACTCCTTTGGTTAGTCCTTAAATTTTGAAGATGATATTTCTTAAAGGAGGGAAGGATGTAATGCCCTGGATCTTTATTGGATCATTATTAGGTCTTTCGGATCTTTTTTGGAGAGTTTCGGATCACTTTTGTAGCTCCCGAGTTGATTACTTGGTCCAAGGGAGAAGGAATCTTTCTAGAAGGTCCTACTTGGACTTGGACCATCCCCACCTGGACCCCAGGACATAGGTGGACCAATGAGGAAAAGGGTGGGGGGCCCCTACTGGACCTACAGACTTTTTGCAAGAAAATCCAATGACTTCTATGGACTAACACATTGGCTACTAAAGCCTTATAATTGCACACATAATTATGCAAGGACATAAATACAAACTTAAAGGACATAAAGGTAAATAAAAATAGTAATGTCTGAAGTCGATTTCCATCAATTCTTCCCGAGTGGGAAGAACTCGACCCCGTTGAGTAAGAGGGGCGTGCTATCGCTCCAGTAGAACCCAATGTCATTGGACATAGGCCGTCCCTCCATCAAACCAGAGAGCGTCGGTACACCCTATCCCGGGTAATCAATACCTGCTTGCCCAGTATATGCTCTATCTGCTCACGCTCCTGGGGTAACTAGACTAGAAGTGGACTCTCGGGGGTGGTGTCACTCACAAGGGATGGAGACAGCTCAAAACTCACTAGGGCTGACCGCTGGGTCCCGTAGGTAACTAGACCCGGTACGTTAAGGAGGAGCTGAACCCATAGTCTGCTAGCAAGCCTACAACATGTGCATATGATCTGATTCGCCTCATACTCGAAAGAGATGGGTACTTGAGCTTGCATGAAATGACTTGACTCGACATATGTAGACACACATGCACTAGGCAGCACTTGACAAGATGAATAAGGAACAAGACAAAGACACACACATGACTCTAAACAAGCCTACTGTTTAGCCTAACCCATACACATGCAACGGTGGACCAGGGCACCCAAATATGTGCCATGTAGGCGTTTGATGTAATCGGAAGTTGACATCTTGGGGGACTCCTAGGCATCCAAGTGTGTACCAGTCATGCATTGGATTCCCATGGGGCATGGGTATGGGAGGTTCGGGAAGTTCGGGTGGTTTAGGTGGGCCGGGGGAACCAAGGTCACCTTCTTCATCACCCATCTATGATTGCATCTCTAGCCAATGAAGGGGTTCGATGGGCAAATGTGGACCGTCCCGTGGGGAAGGGGTTTGGTAGGGGACCTCCGTAAAGAGATGGAATAAAGATCGTGGGGCAAGCGGCCAACTAAGAAAGGGATCGAAGGGATCAAAGAATGAGTGATCCCTCGATATAGACTCCCGAACCTCATGAAAGGAATCGAAGAGATCAAAGAAGGTGTGACCCCTTGATATGGATTTCCTCATCTCCTGGTCCCACGTGTGGAAATCTAGAAGGTGATGAGGATCACCTTCATGCATGGTAGTAGGTGGGATTGTGGTCATGGGTATGAGGTATGGTTCCTCCCATGGGATAAAAGAATCAAAGTGAGGCTCGGTTGGCAAGGGAAGGAATAAAAGGATCTCCATGGTGACACAACCCACGGTGGACACAGAGGTAATGGACCCGAAGGTCGGATGGGTGAAGGTATGACTAGTGGGTTGGTCGAAGCCTCAGGCCAGTGAGTGCGTCAACTTTCATTGCGAGTCTATTCCCATAATAAGGTCATCCAATGTATCAACATGGTGACTAGACCGAAAGGTAGTGTGGCAGGAGTTGACGGGCACTAATGGTAAGGTGGGGTCCATGGATGGGTAGCGAGGTGGGACCAAGCCATCCTTGAGCCAGCTATGAAGTGGCTCGGCTATGTGTAGCTTCCCCATTAGAGGGATAGGTAGCTCTGGCTAAGGTGGGTGAGGCTTTGGGGCAAGGGCATCCAGCCTCGTGGATTCATGGGTTTGTTCATGGGTGGATGCTCGCCGTAGCTAGGTTGGTGCACTCTTCAAGCGTTTTGACCTCAATATCCATCATTTCGCTCTTCAGGCTTCTTAGGAGTCTTTGGACGACACCCTCGCAATTTGGAGGGTTTCCACATTCTTTATGGGGGCATCCCCTTTTCCTCGTATAGTCCAAGGCAGACTCATCACCTCTTCAACCAGTTGCTTGTGATTCGGCCTTGGCGACCTTGCTCTCGACCCGCCTCATCTTGGCCCCTTACTGGGCCCTTGGCTTATTCGTCCCTGCTGGCACTATCAGACTCGGGTGCGAGCCAGGCAGTAGGCGAAAAGGGTTTACTCCTAGCGTCATGCGAGGTATGAAAGGTGCCTGCTGCAATCACTGGGAGGAGCTACCATCAGTGTAATCTTGTATCATTCGGGGCATTGCTAGTGGTGGTGGAACCTTGGGTGACTCACAGTCATCCCAGAAGGCTCGAAATGAGGGCCCCGCCTGCGCGGGCACTGCTAGGTGTAAACCCACCTTGGTCGATTTCCTCTTAACACTTCGACTCCGCGCAATTCTTCACATAATCTTGCCATCATGGCGAGGGTGGGCTGATGGAAGCTGGAAGTGCTGCCCCTCGTCCTGGCTTCAGATGGGGGCGGCGATATCATGTCGTCATGGTCGGCGACACCTTGTCCTCGAAGAGTCAACATTGGTGCCCCCAAGCCTCCATATGGAGGAGGCTGTGGACGTGTAAAATCGCACGTCCACATATCCCGACCAGTCCAGCGTCAACAACAACTTCCACTGAAGAAAATGCGGAGAACACGTCCCATCCAGACCCTCCAAATAAACACACACTGCTGTGAAGCCGCCTCCAGAGTCACAGCAGCGAAGAGGAACCAACCCCCGGTGAGCTCACGATTCATGGGCCCCGAAGAAAATCAGACGGGTCTCAAGTCGTGCTCTTGACGGGCTTGGATGTGCCCTTAACGGCACGCCTATCAGCCTTCAACGGCACGATAAAAGGCCTTCGCCGGCACACCCGCGGTGTTGCTTCCCTGGCACACCCCCTCCAATGGCACACCTGTGGTGTCGCTTCTCCGACACACCCACGGTGTCGCTTCCCTGGCGCACCCCGATGGGTCTTCCTCGGCACACCCCCGGGGGTGCCCTCACCGGCACCCTCCCTATGTTCCCCCCTTCACCAGCACGCCCCTGCTGGTTTCCTCAGTGGCACACCTCTCCTGTGCCTTCACCGGTACACCCAGCTGGGTGTTTTCACCAGCATGCTCAACGGGCCTTCAATGGCACACCCCTGAAGCCCACTCAGCGGCATGCTCCGTGCTGCCTTCAGCGGTACACTCACCAAGTGCCCTTTGCCGGCACGCTTCCAACACCCTTCAATGACATGCTGCAAATGCCTTCAGCGGCATGCTTCTTCAACGACACGTCCAGCAGGGAAGATCTTATGCCATTCCCCTACAGATTTTTGGCGCGCAGTGAGTGTGCTGAGGTGTCAAATGGAGGAAGCGACACGGTGGCTACCCTCCTGCCACCGAGGACGGCCAAGGTCAAATCCTCATTAATGCCGACCATGTTCCCGCCTCTGCCATCTCACGTTCGAAAGCCCCTATCGTTGGAGTATAAGATGCTCCTCTTCCCCGGCAGATGAACAAGAAGAGAGAGAGACACATAGAGACAGACAGAGAGACATACATACACACATAGAGGGAAGCAGAGGTAGATCCACGAAGCATCCCCACAGAGAGAAGATAAGAAGAGGAAGAGAAGAAGAAGAAGAAGAGAAGAAAGAGGCTCTCCCCTTCGGCAGCCACCAGAAGAAGAGAGTAAGCGGCTGCCGAACACGCACGTGTTTACCAGAATAGACTCACACGTTTTTATCAAAATAAGGTCATTGAAAGAAAATTCAAAGTCGGTAAGATAGTCGTAAATTTTTTTTTTGTAAAACCTGGTGGGCCGCGTTCTAAACTCCAGCCCAATTGGGAAGGACCGTATGTGGTTCAGGCTACGCATCCTGGCAACGCCTACAGGCTAGTCAACGCCGAGGGAACCGAACTGCCCCACCCTTGGAATGGGCTTTACCTTAAGAAGTATGACCCTTAAATAGGTGTAACAACTGGCATGGTACGAGGATCGACAGAGTTGGAAACTCACTCTTTGGTCTTTGTAATCTAATTCAAGGTCAACCAGCATGCACACTCGCACTCCGCTCTTGGATTCACGGTGGCCATCTTTCACTTCCATATGGTACTTCGTTGTTCACGTGGGGTAAATGAGGTTGGTGGTGTAACCTGTTGATTCGTACCCTACGCTGTCTAAGGTTTCCTATGCTTGTTGCCATCTAAATGACTCATCCACATGGGAAAGGACGATTAGAGGATGGCACCATTAAGTTTGGTGGTAGGCTCATCTACATGATAATGACGATCGAAGGACGGTGTCTTAAAATTTGGGATGAGCTCATCTACACGGGAAAAGACGACCAGAGGTCGGTGACATTAAATTTTGTGATGGATTCTCCCGAAAAGAATGCGCAATAAGTCTAAGACACGATACGTTATTTCGGGTTGTGATTCCGTCAAACACGTCACGTGGGAGCATCATTGAGGGAAGGAGACGTAGAAGGGAAGGAACGCATAAAGAAATAGAACAAGTGACAGGAAACAAAACAGTCCATTCACATGTCTATATAAATTGTCATGTACATCACAAGTGAGGGGTAGGTGTGAGACCAGCTCACTAACTCCCACTACCATCTTCCCGATCGTCTCTCCTATCCCGTGGGAGGCCTCATGAAGGTCTGCGGGGCAGTTCTAGCCTCATCTCGCACCGCCTGATCGGCCTCAGTAGCGCGGCGCTCCTCCACTGAGGAAATGAAGAGGCTACCAACAAAGAAGGAGCCAGGCTATCGGAGGCACGCCGCGTGCCCTCATCTCCTCCGGTAGTACTCCTCGTCGTCCTTCAACCTCTACTTCGTGACCCCAAAGATCAACCGGAGCTCCATCGCCTGGGCCTCCAGTGCCCTTCTCTCATCCCAACCTCGATGCCGCTCCGCCCTCCTCTCCTCTCTCTCTCCCTCTCTCTTCCCGCTCTCTCCCTCTCTACCTCTCCTTACCGTTTAGATAGAAAACCTTAGTTCCAGGACATCTCGGGGCAACTCCTCATGACGTCGCGGCTCCTCCTCCAGTTCCACTATCCGTGCGTTGCGCTCTGCCACTTGAGCAACACGTTCCTCCTCGACTCACACTGCACAAGTCAGGGCATCTCGGATCTCCACTGTCGGCTAGGGCCGACCATTTCACAAAGCAAAAAAAAAAAGAGAGGAAGAGAAAAGAAATGGGGAGGGAGGGTGAAAATCATACATAATAGCATCAAAAGTCTATGTTTATTTGAAGCAAAAGGGGCTACATCAAAGGCTGGACATTATGGGCCTCAATTTCCCTAACTCAATTACATAAACACTCCACAACTCTCGGTCTTCCCCTATATGCACCATCGTCTTCCATGGAATGCTTGTCTTCCATGATGCTTTGATCGCCTTCACGTCCTTTGCATCACCTTCTATGGCCAGCTCCCTTTCCTTAATCAAAGGAAGGTCGGAAGGCATAGGAAAAGAATGGCGAGGGAGGCCAATTTGAGGAGCCCCTGGGCCTAGCCCACTAGTTGGGCCCAATAGACTAACCAACTGACCCATTTACCACATAACTGACTCAAATAAGGAAAGATTACACATACTTGACTCAAATAAAATGAAAATTACATGACTAGACTCAGAAATACATGACGAACACAATGACATATGCCTACGAACAATCCAAACTTTGAAAAAAAATGTGGAGGGGCAAGGAATGCCCCCGTTACTCTCTCTCCCCATTCTCTCTTTCTCACTCTCTCACCTCTCTTTCTCCCCTCTCTTCTCCAACGGCCGACGGAGCGAGGCGGGGGTGAGGTGGAGGTGGCGCGGGGGTGAGGACGGCGAGGACGGGTCGAGGATCGAGGGATGGTGCCCCGGTAAAGCTCGGCCACGAGTTCGGGGTGCCGGTGAAGATTTAACGGTGTTTTCTTCGTGGATCGGCGCCCATGGTGCGCGAAATCTTCGGTGGAGGTAGGGGGACAGTCCGTAGCTCGTGCACTTCATTTCCCACGAGTTTTGTAGGCCGTGGTGAGCCGAGCGGGCTATTTGGGCCATTTTTGGGAAAATCCATGATCTTGAGGTGTGCGCCTGATCTAGCATTTTGATCACATTTTTCGGGTTTAAATGGGTCCTCTCGGTGCTAGAGAGGTAGGGGACTAGTTTCCCCATGTTTTTCCCTTCATGTGGGTGTGAACGGGGCATGGAATGGAATTTTTAGGGTGATTCGTCGGTTTCATTCTTGGGATGACTTGGTGGTCCTTCCAAAGACCGCTAAGGCGTCCAGCGGCCCTTTAGTAGGCCGCTTCGGTTCCTTTATGTCAGTTCGACCTTCGTGGTCTCGCGATAGACCACTATGGTCCCTTTACCGGTCCAAGGTTAGACCGCTTGACCGTGTTCTTAGTCATTGAGGTCTATGGGGTAGCGGGCCTATGACTGACCACTAGAGTTCATCTAGCTGTCAGACGAAGGACCGCCACTTCTTCTAACGGTCTATAAAGTGGTCGCTAGAGGTTTGCGCGTTCTTGGAGCTTAGCGGCCCAAGGGTAGATCGCTATGCAGATTTTAACAGTCCTTAGATCGACCGCCAAGCTCCCTAGCGGTTCAAGAGAGGACCGCCAGGTGACTCTCCATGTTTGCCGTGTCTGTTTCACGTTGTGTTGGTCTCCGGTCTACCTGGTTGTGATCTAGTGGTTGACCTTCGGCCTTGTGAATGTCCCGAACACCGTGAGACCTGTGTTTGTGTTTTGGGGGTGTCTGGAGGCGCCGCATTATTTTGATTAGTGCGCTCATGAGTGTTAGGGTCTGGGTAACCCCATGCGTGTGTTCTGAGTTTTCGTCCGGGTCGTGTGTATGGCCTTAGACTGTGAGTCTAGTTGACCAGCCTGGGGCTGGGGATTTTTCAAGTGTCATCATGGTTTCAGACCTAGGGATTAGGCCAGATTGATGGCGTTGTGCCGTCACGTGCGATGATCTTGACCTGAGTCTTGTGACTCAAGGACCGTTAAATTTAATAGGTCTAGTGGGCTGTCTAGAGTCTAGTGGCCGCGAGCCACTTGTTCCTTCGCGTTACTCGCGATGGGTGCATGCATGGTTCTCTATGTCTACGTTCTGTAAGCCCCCACTAGTCGTAGCCTTCCCACAGCATGCGTGTGCTGGCCCACTTGGGAGTGGTGGTGCAGCTTACCCGAGAGAGATGGTTGTTAGGCTGGTTACAGTAGGGCCCCCACACACAGCCGAGTCTAGGCTTCGGGGGACAAACCAGCTAGAGGACAGGCCTAGGGCATATGCTCTGAGTGTGCACACGGGGCTGAGGGCATCGGGCCCGCGCTGACGAGCGTGACCTCAGCTAGTCCTTATTTGCATTACTGGGTACTTGGTGTCTCTGTCTCCGCCTGGGGCATTGTAGCGAGACACTTGTGACGTGGTGTAAGACGTCAGGGGACGCATCCAGTCTATTCTTCTAGTGGGTGGTACTCCCGTCACGTGACGTGAGTTGTCATGTTCCGGGTTTCTATTTTCGTCTACGAGACGGGTTTTGTGTGTTGTTTCGGGAGCATTCCCGTAGCCGAGGTCTAGGATTTTCGGTGAGCATCACTGAGGGCTTCTTCCTAGACGGCATGGAATTCACAACATCGAGGTTGTGATTGTGTTTTTAGACTGTGTAGTTTCAGCTTGGGCCCTGTTGTGAGGGTAGGTTTTCGCGATTGAGGTGTTGTGACCTTTTCCTAGTAGCGTGATTAGGGCGGTTCGTGTCTGGTTGTCCCCCGACCGTGGGATCAGGACGTCGGGTGTGTGACTTGGTTGTCCCCCGACGGGAGACCTGGTCGTGTTTTCTGGTACAGTAGGAGTAGCTGTAGAGCCGAGGTTTTACCGGTCGCCGTAGTTACTGTTCCTGCTGTTACTGTTGTTCTTGTTGTAGTTGCTACTTTACGTACCGCCGTTGTTCTCGGTTGGGATTCCGCGAGATCCCTACTAAGTCAGTGATAGGAGGCTCACTTCTGATTTTTAGGTGTGGCGGTTCTTCCTCGAGGTTCGAGGGTGTTGCATGGAGGTTCTTAGTTGCTAGCTCCCCGGGCCGAGTGTTCACTTGGCACGTGATACATTTTACTACTTTAGACTGTACTTCTATTGGGCTAGACTCCGTTGTAGGTTGTTTATTTCTGTTATTATATTTATTGTCTTACTTTATTTCTTATTTCTATGTACACCACACCTATCCTTTTAGCCCTTCCGAGCCCTTCAGCTCATGGGCAGCGGGCCAGGATTCGAATGGTATTGGGCCTTCCCGATATCTGGATCTTGGGTCGCTACAGTTGGTATCAGAGCTTTGGTTGTGGAAGTACATAGGAATTCGAGATATTGCAGTGATCAGAGTCAGTAAGGTCCAGTACAGTTGACAGCTGGCATAGGGTTTCGTATTTATTTTCTGCTTGGTTTGTCACGTGAGAGCGTAAGTGTGCGGTGTTGGTGCTGTGAAGGTGGCTGCTGCTCTGTTGGTGTGCCAGCGTAGGGTCCAAGGATCGAGGTCGAGAGCTTTCTCCCTCATTGGTGGTGGCCCCAATTGTGCTGCATTGGGCAGAGGTTGTCAACAGGTGTGTTATTGCGATGCGATGTTCGAGGAATCTGCAACGAGGTCAGGCGACTGGCGAGGATTGTCTGTGGTTAAGTGGCCGTGAGTGTGCTCTGAGGGAGCTGTTATTAGTGTTGGCCACTCCAGCTGAGGATTTATCCAGCCCCCGAGACGTTGAGATTGTGGTTCGAGTTGGCAGGGCGGGCGCTCTTGTCCAGGTGTGCTTGGATGAGTGGAGGATCTTTCTGGTGAAGTGCTGATTGTCGAGCATGGCGTTCGATGTGTTATTGGTTTCGAGGTCAGAGGCAGGTGTAAGTGAAGAGCGCGTGGCAGTGGCTAGCTCGACTGCTGTGGCTGTGTGTGAGAAGCGTTGCCCATTCCCTGGTGTGTAAAGGTGTGTTGGCGCTGCACCAGAAGGATGCGTGCCAGCTGGGTAGTGTTCGTGAGAATTCGTGGCTGGTGTTGTATTTTTTGAGGTGTTGTGGATCGGAGCTTGTGGAGTTGCAGAGGATGAGTGGAGCATCGGAGGATTGGTTCCTTAGTGTGCGGTTGTCTCGGGTTGTGTGAGACGTGTTGTTGTCGTGCTGTTACTTGGGGTAATGTGATCTGTGGCACTGGCTGGATGAAGAGTTGGAGAAATGTGCTGGTGAGGTTGCCGCATGAGTACCCTATTCTTGTGTTGGAAGTTGTGCCCTTGGATGAGATCGAGCTTTGGAGAAGTGATCTCTGACAGGTTGCGGGTCCCGATTGGTTGCTGTGAGCGGCTGGTATGGTTGGCTAAGTGATCGACCACGGTAAGAAATGTATTGTTTGGGGACCCGTGAGCATTGGTCGCGGTATTATTGATCAGCTTGCTGTGGTAGTAGGCGGCACTTGTTGGCTTTGGAGAAGTGTGCCGTGGATTGTAAGAAGTCGTGTCCCGAGTCTCTGAGGTAAGAGCAGAACCGGGATTGGCATGCATCCACTTAGAGTAATTGAGATGGGATGGGATTCGATTGGACAATGGACGGTGCCTGTGTGCATGGTCTCTAAAGAGACGTTGGCATTGGATATGGTGATCCCCGGTCTGTGACCAGCATGGGAGGATTCCTCGTAAGTCTGAGTCAAGTGGCATGAGGACCGAGGAGGGATCCTGTCATGTGGTTTTACCGTGATCCTCTGAGAGGGTAGAGTTGGCGTGAGGCTCGAGATCGATTGCGGTGTCCGAGCGAGATTTGGATCGAGTTGTGGTAATGGTCTGTGGAAGAGTCAGCGGATGGCCATATAATGGCGGTGATTTCCAAAATCTGAATTGTTAATTTCTTATCGCTTTTAGTGTGATTTGGCTGCCGTATCTGTAGTTTCCAGAAAAATGGAGATTTGATATGTTTCCCATGAGAGTAGTCACAGGCTTCACGCGTGCTGATTGGCCAGGCGACTGATGTGGCCTTAGCACCTTTCTGTGTTTATGCTTTCCATACTTTGATTGATTTATCTCTTCACGTATTCCCATGAGAGTAGTTGCTGAGGGGAACAGAGTAATTACTCTTGGAGAAAGGTGTGTGCCTTTTACATTTTTTCGAGGGCAGATTCGATTAAGGCAGGGGTTCCCCCCTTTAGCCTATAAAAAGGTCCCGAAGGGCGTCTCCACCTCTCTTCACTATTTAGGCTTTCCTTGCAGTCTCTCCTTTTTCTCCTTTCTCGCGAGACGTCTATTTCTCATTCTGGGGGAGTATCAGTAGAACATGGAGGGCGACTTGGAAGATGATGATCCTGGCGGCCGTCAAGGTGTTCCTGCTACTCCGACGTGGAAGAAGGGATGGTGACGGGCGGACGACATGCAAGAAGGGATGGCGCATTGCAACGCGCCTCTTTCGACTTCTGGACCACTGCCACTATCTTAGGAGGAAGGTAGAAGCGGAAGGAGGTTCGAGGGAGAGGGCGCTTGGCACGGTGGCCTCGTCTTGCTCCTTCCTCACCTTTAACTGTTCCTTCCTTCTTCCTCTTTCCCGGGGAGGTTGATGGCGTAACGTCGTTGCTCCTCCTATCTTTCCATCCTTGCCTCCCTTCTCACCTCTTCGAGGGGGTGGCAATCTTTCTCCCTCTTTTGCTCTTTGATCCGCTTCTCATCATTCACTCTTTGGAGGATGCCAGTGGCTTGACCCCCGCTTCTGCCGCTCACGGTTGCTTGCTTTCTGTTCGACTTCTGACTTTGTGCCTTCCAAAGAGGTGGCAGAGGAGGCCCTCTCTTGTTCAAGCGGCATCTGGGCATTCCTTCATTTTCTTCCTCTGATATCTTACTCCCGAGCTCCCCGAGCCAACAGGGTCAGCCATCCCATTATCCAAGCCAATTTCTACACTAGGTAGAGTCAGTGGCTCAGCTTAGGGGTGCTAGCCGGGTCAACCGAGTAATTAGCTCGTGCTATAGTGGATTGTAATCTTTTTACTTTATGATATGCATTGTATTGGTTGTGGCCTATCTGATGTACAAAGAGACATTAATGAAAAGAAAAGAAAAATTGTTATCGTTATATGCCGCTTACAATTTTACGGAAAGCTAAGAAATAGAACTTTCGTAGTGTTGTTGCATTCCATGTCTGAGGGATAAGCACTCCTTCCATGGTGGACAATCGATATGCCCCTTTCCCGAGCATCTCGACCACTCGGTAGGGGCCTTCCCAGTTAAGGGCTTACTTTCCCCCCGCCTCTAGTGGTCGAGAGACTTTAGATTTCCTTAGGATGAAGTCTCCTGCGTGGAATCGTCTCTCCCAGACTTTGGCATTGTAATATCAAGTGAGATGCCATTGATATTCTGTGGCTCGGATGCCTGCGATCTCTCGGATCTCACTCGCCATATCGAGGTTCTCGAGTAGTTTTTGCTCATTCGCCTCGGGCGAGAAGTTGATGACTCGGAGAGATGGGCTACCGACCTCCAACGGAATCATGGCATCGGTGGAAGGGGGTCTCACCAGTGGCGATTCTTGGAGTGGTTTGGTGTGACCATAGTACGATTGGTAATTCCTCGAGCCAACTACCCTTGGCTTTGCCGAGCCTAGCCTTAATGCCTTTCAATATAGTTTTGTTGGCATTTTCTTTAACATGTTCTTCTTCTTCTTCTCTTAATCTGGCAGCTTCTGTATTCAACTCCAACTTCTCTTGAGTCAACCTTTCTTCATGCTTGTCAAGGCTTGAGCACTGGTCGACTCCAAGGGTTGACAGCTCTTCATGTTCCATGCCACTTGACTATTTGTCATATGTTGCTCTGCTGCATCGACCTGGTAGTTTATCAAAACGCAATGTGCATTGACCTGAGCTTTACCAAACATCAAGTGCATTGACCTTTCGTGCTTAACTTGCTTAAGTGCATCGACATGATGTCACTAAGATTTATTTAGCTGAATATCCTGATGAAAATGAAATTTTAGTGTACATTAACCTGCCTTTTCATAATGAAATGTCGCATCGACCTGTCTTTAGAATGCATCGACCTTAGTTGATCTACAACATCCAGTTCCCACTTACTGCATCGACCTATCTCTTGAGTGCTTAGACCTTGCTAGTTGAAACTTTATCCTTCTGCCTCGACCAGCTTCTTAAGTGCACCGACCTCATGCTGCAAACACTGACTTACAAGCATCGACCCTTCTATGATGTGCACCGACCTGATGCAACAACATCTAGCATATAGTGCCTAGCAACATTGACCTGTGTAAAGGTGCACCGACTTGATAGCACATCTTGTGTGCAATGTGCATCGACCTTGTTGAACACAAGGTCCAATACGCATCGACCCTCTAGACTAAAATGCATATGTGCATCGACCTTCTAGGCCCAACGACATATATGTATCGACCTTACTCTCTCAATGCATGAATATGCATCGACCTTGTAGTGCAACATCATGACTATGCATCGTCCTGATAGGTATAACAGTGTCACTGCACTGACCTAACTGCTTTTAACAGTAGCCGCTACACCAACCTTACTGCTTTAACTGTAGCCTCTGCACTGACCTTACTGCTTTAACTGTAGTCTCTGCACTAACCTGATCAGCAAGAGATTCTTCAGGTGCATCGACCTTGTAACATGAAGATTTCAACTTCATCGATCTGATTAAGCTTAAACTGCAGGCAATTATATTAAGCAATGCATCAATGCAGTGCCAACTCAAGATGAGTCATAGTGTTTGACATCATCAAAACCACAGGGATACAACAGTATAGACTTGATAGCGCAATCAAGGGAAACTCCAAAGCATTGGGCAACTCGGGACATCAAAGGTGGATAAGAGGAAAGGGCTTGACTTGTGGGCTGAAAACAGGTGTCAACAGATGCCCGTCCTTGATGTTCACTTTGCAAGGGAGCGAGCGGAAGCGATGTGAAAGTGGAATGAAAAAGAGATGGAGCGACAGCAACAATGAGGTGGAATGGAGATGATGCAGAGAGAACTGATAAGCGGGCATCAAGGCAAAAAGACACCTATTGCAACCAACAAGTGGTAGGAATTCTCCCGAAGACTCCGAACTAGCCACAAGGAATGGTTGACAAGAATGAAGCACGTCTAGAGAAATTTGTCAACTAAAGGAAGAAAGGGGAAACATGATCAGCCTCATCGGGGGACACAATCCAGAGCCAATGAGTGGATCAGAAAGTAATAACTAGAAAAGAGAAGTTGAGACAAAATCCAGAGACGAATCACGCTGGCCAATCAGAGCAAGCGGGTAGATCAGAGAGAACATTCAAATTCAGAGTGAAATGAGGACCTCTTATATAAGAGAACTGAAGTGTAATTAACCATTGCTGAGGAGAGCCCATTGGGAGGAATCGAGGTATGAATGCTCAAAGATGACATGATGCATACTGGGCTAAAATAAAGAAATCGTCAAAACGAATGGAAAGAAATGGCACTTCAGTTTAAATTACTGTTCTAATTAATATTGCGCGTGGTGTAATTCCAATTCGTTATACGCTCCCTCGACAAACTCCTCCAACCCTTCAGGGACCTCATCAGCCTCTTGGGTGACTTCCCCAGTTCCTAGTAGCGGTAATCTGATGTTACACCGGGTTATCGGTATCCGGAGCTCTGGGTCATTACAGTTGGTATCAGAGCGGTGTTGAGGAATCGTATAAGGAATTGAAACTACACAACTATTGTCCAGAATTAGTCCATTTACATCGTCTAATGCTGGCTTAGGATGTTTTCAGTATGATTAATGGATTTTCCTGATTATTATCCGTGCTTCTAGTCGTTTCAAGATGCCACCTCGGCGTCGAAGAGTTCTGGTTCCCCAGGAAGCGAGTAGTGTCCCTCAAGATGTTCCTGCTCCGGCTTCTGTTATTTTGGCTCAAGAGGATGCGCCTGGCAGTCGCGGACGTGCTTTAAAGAAATTTTTGTTATTTCATCTGCTGACTTTTGAAGGCCAGACTGATCCTGATGCCGCCAAGATTTGGTTGGATGCGACCGAGCTCGTGTTTCACTGTAGGGAATGTGCGAAAGATGAGAAAGTGATGCTCGGCACTTTTTAGCTCCAGGACGCGGCACTAATGTGGTGGAATACGGAATGGGAGATTTCTTTCCAGTCTCGTCCACTCCGGTAGATTTCGTGGGCTGAGTTCGTCACCACTTTTGAACTTACTTTTACTCTGGCTTACCTCAGGATGGATAAAATGCACCAATTTTTGTAGCTCGTCCAAGGAGGAATGTCAGTGCTTGAATATCGAAATAGGTTCTTGGAATTGGGCCATTATGTGCCCCATGTGTTAGCAAATGAAGCTTTGAAGATGGAGCAGTTTCTTCATGGTCTCCGTGCTGAATTGAGGTAGCCGTTGATTGTTGCTCGTGTGACTAATATGAATGAGGTGTATTAGGCTATGGCAGCATTGGAGTTGGACTTGGCGAGATCCCAGACTTCTTCTCAGGCAATGTCGGTTCAGGAGATGGTTCAGCTTCCATCTGGTTATCCGCCTCCTGTTCTAGGGTTCTCTTCAGCCACTCCAGCTACTTGTGGTGTTGCTTCTTCGGGCAAGTCTCAGTATAGGAAATTCAAGAATAAGAAGAGGTTCAAGAAGCGATTTGGCCAGCAGGCATCATCCGGTGCAGTGCAGCAGTCAGCTCCTTCTTTCCAGCAGTGCCAGGGTTCTGCTAAGAGCCAATTCAAGGGTTGTGCGCTATGTGGTGGCAGCCATCCAGGCAATCCATGTTCTTTGCCGGTGGTATATTTTCTATGTGACCAGTTGGGTCACGTGATGAGAGACTGTCCTTTGCGAGCAATCCCAGTGCAATTTGCTTCGACAGCTCCATCTCAGCCATCTCAATCACAGTTCAGGCCTCCACTTCCACCACCGCCGCCATCTCAGCAGTTCCAGTAGATCCACTCTCAAGCCTCAGCAGCATCTTCCTTCTAGTGCTCAGTAGCTGCCAGTAGAAAATTAAAGGGCAAGGTGACTCATATTTCGCGGGCTGAGGCTATGGCTTCAAACCTTGTCGAAGGTACTATTACTATTTTTAGTTGTACGGTCTGTGTTTTATTTGATTCAGGTGCTTCTCACTCCTTCATTTCTGAGGACTTCATTGCATGTATCGAGGAGCCCATGATCGAGATAGCTTGTGATTTGATTGCTGAATTACCATCTAGAGATTTTATGACTACCCCATTATGTCTTAAAGACTCGCTTGTTGTGGTTAGTGATCGGCAATTATCGGTGAGACTTTATGTACCGACCACCATTTTCTTTCCCTATACCCCCATCATTCACAGCGCGCGTTTCCCTTTTTTTAAACAGGAGAGAAACTCCCTTTCTCTCCGCCCTCCACCACGTGTCACGCTCACACACTTATCACCAAACAATGAAGTTTCCCACTACGTACGGCACCGGGGAAGTCCGCGGTAACCAGGCAATAGTTAGAAGGTGCTATGTAATCTCATTAGAAGCCATAGGGCCAGAGGATAAAAATAGAGAGCTTAGGGTCATCGAGGACAAGGCAACAGCAGGCAAGCCACGTGGAGAGCTGCTGTCTGTCTTCCTTAAAGATGACCCAGCTCTTGAAGTTAAAATTGGGACAAATTTATCGCCCGATGTGCTAAAGCAATACAAAGAATTCCTTTTAGAGTACGTTCAAGTCTTTGCGTGGTCTGATGAGGATCTTCCTGGAATCCCCGGGGAGACAGTGATGTCCTACCTCAACCTCGACCCATCGGTGAAACCAATCCAACAACAAAGAAGAAAGCACGCCCCGGAGAAGCACGTGATCATTAATGAGCAGATCAACAAGGGGAAGAAAATCGAGCTATTTAGCCCGGTCCTTTACCCAACCTGGCTCGCTAATGTCGTCATGGTACCTAAAGCTTCAGGCAAATGGTAGATGTGCGTTGACTTCACTGACCTCAATAAAGCCACTCCAAAAGATTGCTATTCATTACCGAGCATCGACCAACTGGTCGATTCAACCTCAGGTAACGAACTCCTCAGTTTTCTGGATGCCTATTCTGGGTACCACCAGATCTGGATGAACCCCGAAGATACTGAGAAAATCACCTTCATTATCGACTTCGGCGTATACTGTAACACCCGAATGTTATTTGGGCTAAAGAACGCCGGAGCAACTTATCAGAGGTTGGTCAACCAGATCTTTAAAGACCAGATCGGGTGGGACGCCGAGGCCTATATCGATGACATACTTGTCAAATCACCCAAGGTCGAGGACCATTTCACTGAGTTAGCTGAAACCTTCGACACCCTCCAGAGGTACAATATAAAGCTTAATCCAACCAAATGTGTCTTTGGAGTTAAATCTGGGAAGTTCCTAGGTTTCCTGGTGACACGACGAGGGATCGAGGCCAACCCCGAAAAGATCTAGGCTGTCCTAGATATGCGGCCACCCGCTTGCGTCAAGGATGTTCAATGCTTGACAGGGAGGATCGCGACACTCAACCGTTTCCTCTCCAGAGCAGCGGAGTGATGCCCACCTTCCTTCAAATTGCTGAGAGGGTAAAAATCAGCCTCCGCCTCCATCACTTGGGACAATGAGTGCCAGAAGGCATTTACCGAGATAAAGGAATTTCTGGCCTCGCCTCTAGTATTGTCAAAGCCTGTGCCTGAAGTGTAACGACCCAAGATCTGGATACCGAGAATAACCCGATACCATTCGAATCCTGGCATGCTGCCCACGAGTCAGAGGACTCAGAAGGGCAAAAAGGATAGGTGTGGTGTATATGGAAATAGGAAATAAAGTAGGATAATTCAACAATTAACAGAAATAAACAACTAACTACAACAGAGTCTAGTCCAACAGAAAGTACAGTCTAAGGCAGAGAACATACCAAATGCCAAGTGAACACTCGGCCCTGCGAGCTGGCAGCTAAGAACCTCTACGTAGCACCCTCGAACCTCGAGGAGCAACACCTGAAAATCAGGGGTGAGCCTCCTATTACTAGCTCAGTAGGGGTCCCGTGGAACCCCAACTGAAAACAACAGCGGTACGGGAAGAAGCAACAATAAGAACAACAACAACAACAGGAGTAGCTATACTCCATCCACCTCCTCTGCCTGAGGTTAAGATCCTTCTGAGTAAACACATACCTCAAACTCTGATGGTCAGTGAAGAGCTCGAACTTCTCACCGTACAGATAATTCCTCCAAATCTTTAGAGTAAAAATTACCACTGCTAGCTCGAGATCATGAGTAGGGTAGTTCACTTCGTGTGGCTTCAACTGCCGAGATGCATACGCCACAACTCTCCCATGTTGCATCAACACAGCACCCAAACCTAGCCCGGAAGCATCCGTACACACCACGAACCTCCCGATCCCGAAGGCAACACCAACACCGGAGTGGTAGTGAGCAATCTCTTTAGCTCTATAAAGCTCCATTCACACTCCTTAGTCCAGACAAACGGCACATCCTTCCGCGTAAGCCTGGTCATCAAGGCCACAATACGAATAAAATGCTGGATGAATCTCCTATAATAACTTGCAAGCCCCAAAAAGCTCCGGATCTCCGTGATAGTACTCGACCTCGGCCATCGCACCACTACCTAGACCTTGGCCGGGTCCACGGAAACACCTTCACTAGAAATCACGTGCCCCAGAAAGTGCATCTCTCGAAGCTAAAACTCGCACTTGCTGATCTTGGCATACAACTGGTGATCACGCAGGGTCTGCAATACGATCCTCAAGTGATGCCCATGCTCCTCAGCAGACCGCGAATACACGAGAATGTCATCCACGAACACGACCACAAATTGGTCCAAGTACGGACGGAACACCTGGTGCATCAAATCCATGAACGTCGCAGGGGCATTGGTGAGCCCAAATGACATCACCAGGAACTCATAATGCCCATACCTCGAACGAAATGTAGTCTTCTCGATATCAGACTCTCGAATCCACAGCTGATAATAGCCCGACCTCAAATCAATCCACGAAAACATCCGGGCTGACTGAAGCTGATCAAACAAGTCATCAATCCGAGGTAACTGATACTTATTTTTAACAGTCGCACGTTTCAACTGTCGGTAGTCAATGTACAGCCTCAAACTACCATCATTCATCTTCACGAACAACACTGGCGCACCCCATGGGAAAAAACTAGGACGAATGTACCCCTTGGCAAGCAACTCCTGTAACTGCGCCTTCAGCTCTCTCAACGCTGCAGGCGCCATATGGTAAGGGGCCTTCGACATGGACACCGTGCCCAGAACCACCTCAATCACGAAATCAATCTCCCACTGCGGTGGTAACCCTAGCAATTCCTCGGGAAAAACATCGAAAAAATAGCATACGACAGGAATATCCTCCACTTCCTAATGCTGCTGGTCGACCACAACTACCAGAGCGAGAAAACCTTGACAACCCGCGTGAAGCAAATGACGAGCCCTAATAGCCGAAATAAGAAAACAAGAAGAGGAAGACCGAAAATCTTGGAAGTGGAAGGTGGACCGACGAGGATGCTGGAAGTAAACCCTCTTTAAGCTACAATCCACCATGGCACCATGGACCTCGAGCCAATCCATGCCCAAGATCACATCAAAGTCCTGAAGTGGCAATGCATAAAGTCTAGCCGGCAAGTTCCACCCTTCCACCCACACATGCACCTTCTCAAAGCAATATGGGATGTGCAAGAAATCTTCGGTAGGTAACTCCACTGCCAAGTCACAGGACATCTCGGCCACTGGGTCCTCAACACTCTGAGCGCAATCCTTCGATATAAATGAATGGCCCCGCCCACCTACCTCCAACCACGGGGGTCACACCACTAGCTGACCCCACCAACTCACCCACAATCAAGTGGGCCACACCTCCAACCAACCCCACCCCTTCACCTCCATCAAAACCCACAATCGCCAAAGTAGAAGAGTCCCAGGGGAAAAACAAGATATGACTGTTGTGCTAATTCTTATGCAGGGTATAAAAAATGTGCATATGCGGTTATGCAATTGCAGCTCATTATGGTTCATTAGCCTGATTCCCGGTACAAAGCGGAGAACCTAGGGGGAATGGAAATGATATTTGTTTAACAGAACAAAGATCAGAGTTCATTCGGACAGCATCTCCCCTTTATCTCGGATCATGTCCAGGGGAGTATAGGACATCCATCCACGGAGTGTCGAGATGGAAGTTGAAAAGATGCGGGCATATGTAACCTGAGATCCCAAGGGATCATGATATAATGGGACAATATCCGCCATCAAGGCATTTTATTAATATTCCCCTTTAGCAACCGCCGAGGAACATGCAGTGACAAAACTCCGTGGGCCAGTGGGGTTAGATGAAACATTGCGGATTGATTAGTAGAATGTAAGGGTAAAAACCCTGTTGATTTAGCTCCCATGGCTTTAAGTGAAGAACCAGGACCTCTTCCCGGGATGGCATAGGTTTGCATTAAGGCTCACGAGGCTTGGATGCAGGGCTTTGAGGTTTATTGAGGGGTTGAAGGGACTGTAATTGGGATCGACGGCTAATGGGCATTGGCATGGATAGAAATCGACTTGGGAATTGGTGCGGATGGGAATCGGCGCGGTCATGTTTCAGTGCACCTTCAATCGGCGGACCTTGGGGCGCCGGGAAGCATCTCCCGCTGAGACTTCAAAGGGGCGACTTGAAGATTTGGGTGTCAAGGATGTTCAGGGTTCTATGATCTCTGGAGTTTTTAATCAGGGCTTTGAAGGCTTTGGGAAAGCTCTCTGGATGAGCCACCAGGGAGATAGAGGCCCGTTTACATAGGGTCCATGAGAGGCTCCTCGGGTCAGTGGGGGTCTAAAAATGATGCTCGTTTGACAAAGCGGAGATTAGAATCCACTTGGATAGCATCTCCCCTTATTTCTGACTATGCCCAGGGGATATAGGACATCCATCCACGGAGTGCCGGGATGGAAGCCAAAGAAAGACGGGCGTAGCCCAAGATCCAGAGAACCAAGGCACCACGAAACATTATCCGCCGATGTGGCGCTCTATTAATATCTCCCTTTCGAGGAACCACCGGAGAGCATGCAGTGGCAGAACTCTATGGGCCAATGGGGTTAGGATAAAAATATTGCGGTCAGTTAGCGAAAATTGGGGTAATACCTTGTTAATTTCTCTCTCATGAGTTCGGGTGGAGAACCACGACTGCTCCTCGAGATTGCATAGGTTTGAATGGGGCTACTGAGGCTGAGGTGCCGAGATTTAAGGTTTGTTAGGGGGCTGCTAGGAGGTCAGGTAATTTGGACGAATTTGAGAGGGTAGTAGGGCTTAGTCTTGGGCAATGAGTTCGGCGCAGAGGGTAGTCGACATGAAGATGAACCAGCATGGATGGGGATCGGCACGAAGGCAAACCAACGCGAGAAAATGAGGTGGTCGGCACGAAAAGGATCTTTGGGGTTATCGGCTTTGGATCACGCTTCGGCACGCCTGACAATAGGCGCAGGGAACTCCAGCGTCGAGACAGCACTACACCGAGAGCTTAATTGAGGCGCCGATGGGGAAGACTTTAGGATTTGGGGGCTTTGAAGCTTTATCTAGGGGTTTTAAGGGGGAAAAAGGATGCTATGAACTAGTTTTAGGTAGGTTATCCTAGGGGAGCAAGGGGTTTCACACAGAATAATCATCGGGTGCCGATTAATCTTTGAAACGCATAGATGGTGATTTGATTATATCCCTCACCATTTCATTGACTGTGCATGCAACCTATTTGATAGAATGACTAGAATGTATAAATGTGCATAGATGTTTCATGAAGGCCACATTAAAATCACATTAAAACACCAGTATCAATGCAGCACAATCACATATGTCATTATGCACATGATTCACAGTCTTTGTCATCATCAAAATCACAGGATTACAACACTTCCACCTCCAGCACATCAGTGAAGGCCACCCCCAAGAAATTGGGGAAGCCGGCCACCAGTGGGAAGGTGCCAAAAATGGTCGGTACCGTCAGGTACCCATAAGTAGCGTGATTGGCCATGATCGCAGGACCGAAGGTCAAAGCAGCATAACCAATAGCCATCGTTGCTTCTTAGAATCATAGAAACAAACGAACGATCAGCATTCTTTGGGAGGGCCCCGAGGCTCATTTATCTTGGCAAAGAGATGAAGGGAGACACAATCCCACCCGGCGTGCCAATTTGATGGAAATAACTTCATTATTCATGTCTTATTATATTTTTATTTATTGGGGGTTTTATTTATTTTATAGGCATGCCAGTCACGTGTGTGACAAGTTTATTGTGCGCTCGATCTGACTTGGTCAGACGAAGGTGAGATCCGTGTCAGGACCGAAAGTCCATCATACCGTAAAAGGTTATGATGTTAATTACATCCTCCGAGAATGAGGAAAACCCTTGATCAATTGCCAAGATAAGGGGACATCGGGGCTGGATAAGTGCAGAAGTGTATGTGAATTAACAGTTGATATTAAGCGATGCAAGATCTAGACACGCGTTCAAGCATGTGGTATAACTATATTTATCAACCAAACCCCTGATACATGGTGAAGAACATAGGTCAGAGGACCACCATCACGCATAGTGAGAGCTTTCAGTCAGACCTAATCCGACCTTCCGTAAATCACCATTTAATATACCAAGAGATCGGGACAGGTAGGCATGCGATGAAATAATGATGCATACAATGGTACATACATATGCACATAATATATATACATGTGTGTATGTAGGTAGATATGTAAGCATGAAAAGAATGAATCATCAAAGAGATTTGATATTGATTCTATTACTAGCCTTATTGTTTATTCAAGGCATGACTTTGGGCTAGGCCCTCGAGGACCTTTCAAAGTGTTTACAAGGGCTAGAGTCGACTCCAGGCTCATAAGAGGTCGACTCGGCTGAAAGAGTGGTGGATCGGTGCCCAGAGGAAGTGGATCGGCATGATCCATGGTGAGTCGACACCGTTAAGAAAGGTGGGTGGACGAGAAGAGGGTGAGTCGGTGCCAGGGCAGGTGAATCAGTGGCGTTAAAAAGGGAGGGTGAGAGGGAAGAGATTGGATCGACGCGAATGGCGCCGACCCACTGGCCATGTCACCGATTCATTGCCTATGAATGGGAGTGACGTAGGCTCACAGGATTTTGAAGGCGAATCGAATCTCTTAGCCAGGGAGTCATCCTGGATAACATTATGGTCGATGCAGGAAAACATTAACATGAGTTAGAATTCTTGGGGAGACTGGTTGGGGGAGATTGACTATAGTCAAGGGTCCTAGGACAACTGTTGACTTATGTTATTGCATTGCTCATCCTGACCTTGAAGGGATGAAAGAGGGTTTGATGATTAACTAATGTTAATTGTGTTAGAATTCTTATTGTTCTAGTTTCAGAGTTCGTCATCCGTGCGAGGTTCATACTCGAGCACAGGTATACAGAGTTTGCAAACATCTCCTGTGTAGCACTAGGTTGAAGACTAAAAGATGGCCACTCAAGCCGTTCATATAACATCATTCAAAACTGAGTAGTAACCTTAAATCTACATTTCCATCCTATTTGGGCTTCATTTCACATCGTTTGCCCTATCTATGCCCCTACTTTTCTAGTTTCATCATTGTGTTCTGAAATTTCTGCTCTCTAGTTTTTGGTGAGCGAACGGGGCGCGTTTGTGGGATCGGGGCGAGGCTATGCTGCACCACTGATCATCCTCTTCTTCGGCTCCTGGCTCTCCAAGGAAGTGTTATCTTCGTTATCCCTCGTTTTGGGCTCTTTCCTTCATTTCTTCTCTTAGTTACCTCTCCCCACTTTTGCACTTTCATCACAATTTTTCTACTCTTTTTTGCACCCTGTGTTTTCTTGCATCTTTCACCACGTTTTTCACTGTTGTCCTCATTTTAAATCTCTATTTTCACCTTGATTTCACCACAACATTCCCACCTTTCATTAGGACCATTCCGTTCCCTTTAAGGCATTTTCTTCTGCAAGATCTCTCTTGTTCTTTAAGTCCAATTTCTCATTGTTCTATAGTTTCTACATAGATTGTATTTTTTGCCAAATCTCTGGCTTTCGTGCATACTGTTCAGGCATCCTTTGGTCGTGTTCCTTGTTCCTACTTGTGCACAACATTCATGTCTTCTGTCATCATCATTTTCTCCCCGTTAGGATGTTGTTTTCATTAATATTTCTATCATTATTTGCACCGTGTTTATACTGCCTGCACTAGTTTTTTGCACTATTCCTACATTTTTCCCAATCTTACATCGTCTCTCCCTGCAGCATGGCTACATGTTAATTCATCATTTCATGCATATGCATTCACAATATACACACCTATTATTTTGTCCCTTTTACATTAGTTAAAAACTTCCCCGGTGCATCCTTCCCTCAGTTCTTTACCCCTCTTTTATGCATTCAGGATAGATTCTACACTTGCATGTTCTAATGGATTTTCTCTCTTCTTTTGATTTTGATTCGCAGGAAAGTATGGAAAGTGAGGCCCTTACATTCTTGCCGGCTGGAAGGTGAGGAGAGGTAATCCAAATAGTCCCCACATTCTCTATGTTAAGCGTGATCATCTTCTTTTCCAAGGTACCCAACGCACATAATCTTCTTCCATATCCTTCAGCGTTGTCATTCTTTGGTGGCGATCACGGTATTCTTCTACATCTCTTATCGTCCCTTTTGTTGCTTATATGACCATGATTGCATATGGTTACATGTTCATGCTATTCACTTGATCGGGGCACATTATGTTTTTATATATGCTTGCATGCTTATTCATGTGATTTGTGGAGCCACGTTCCGTATATCTACACCTATAGCTTTTTTGGCGATCATGGTGGGACCTTTAGTGCCGATCACTTTGTTCAAGCTTTCCTGCAAGTTTGGTATGTATATCCATGTTTAGATAGCATTTCATGTTCATTATATTCATCATATTATTCATGTTATTTGCATCCATCTTGTTATGTTTGCATATGTTCATTATACTTTGATTTGCTAGTTTTAGGCTAGAAATTGCATGCACTCTGGTGCACATAGGATCATGCATTCTTCATATCATAGTTGCATTCCCCCGTGGTAAGTGATCCTCTTGCATCCATATTTCTTGGGGTTGACTAGGTGATCTTATCCAGGACCTCCGTAAGTCCCCGTGAGCCGTGGATTGTCACATGGACGCTGGGCTGGTTGTACCTTTCCACCCCTTAGGCTCGCATTTGCATACGTGTGAGAGAGTTAACTTTAGTCAACCCAAGCTTTGGACCTTATTCCCATAGGATTCCTAACTTGAGGGAACTATTCTTAAACTCAAATCATTAAAAGGAATATTAAAAATTCTAAAATATTTGGAGTCGGGGAAGAAGAATTAGAGATGGAACCCAGAGATACCAGAGGAGAAGGATCAGAAGAAGAAATCTCTAGATTGGGATGAAAGGATGACATAGGCTGAGGCATAGAATCATGAGAAAATGGAGAATTCGGAGGCTCCGGAAGAGGGGAGAAAGAAGAATGGGGGTTTGCGGACCTGAAAAGAGATGATAAAATCATGGAAATTAGATTAGAGGAAGGAAGGTACACCACCCAAGGGTGAGAACTGAGTAGAAGAAACACTAAATGAGAAGGGAAAAGAGAAGTGGACCCCTGAGTGCACATCCGACGGCCTTTGAATTTGTGTTGCCGCCTCTTCATGGCAGAAATCTCTTGAAAATGGATCCACTTGGCATGGGCTTGGACCTTCGGGCTTCTTGTCTTGCAACATCTCCTCAAATAACGGGTCCACCTGGCAGATGGCCTGGCCCGATTATGAATATGCAGCCTTGCTGGGGCAGTTGCCCCTAGACAACCGGTGCTAATAACGTGTGGACATTCTTGAATAAGTAACTCCTCAGAATAGATACCATAAAACCATGGAGTCTCGTCACTTGGCACCACCAGCATGAGATTTGGCATCTCCACTTGGCAATGGGGCATGAAGCATACCTCCCTTACCAGAAAAGTAGGAGAAAACTGAGGGAGAGTAATGCGCGACGTTGACGTGGCCGAATCACCAATAAATCGGGGGAGATTACATAAGATGGGCAAAATGTCCATGAAAAATACAGAGGATACGACCAATTGCCCCTTGAATAGGGGATCCATTAGGATCTTGGCGACTGTATGAGTTAGCACCAACTGGGTAGAGATTCCCTCTCGGCTAGTAATTTGAGCAGCTATGGAGTGAGGAGAAATAACAGCATCAATAAGAGAATCTCCACTGAGCAAAGAGATTGTCATTGGCCTCTCTTTTGAAGAAACTGGCACTAAGGTAAGAGAACTCTTGTTGACAACCATCTTCGGAAGCATAGGCTCATCAGTGCCAAAGTAGCCCGAGACCAGGACACGGATCGACATGCGGTAGATGAAATCTTGAATCTTGAATGGAACAAACGGCACTGAATCGCCCTGACTCGGCTCATTATCTCTATGGGGACCAGACCCGAGGGGCACCAAAGAGAGCACACACTCTCTCCGTGGGGTGGAAGTTGGTGGAGGAGGAGTAGAGATAGAAGGTTTGGATCGCATGGAGGCTTTAACGGGGATGGTATGTTTAGGTGGCGGTATAGGCGATGCGGCAATGATAAGCTCAGGCGAAGGTAAAGGCATGGCTTGCTTAGGCTCAGGCAAAGATGATGGTAGAGGTGGTGGAATAGGGGTCCTCAGGAGAGGAGGCGGCGAAGGCTGTGGTGATGGGTTAGGCAATGGGGGTGGTGATGGAGATGGCGACGCAGGCAATGGGGATAGTGGAGATGGAGGTGGAGAGGGTGATGTAGGTCGTGGTGCCCATCGTCGACATATTAATACAATGCGTCGGGTGGCATTGGGAGTGGAAGCGGTGGTGGCAATGGAGGAAGCAGAGGTAGGGGAGGCACTAGTCTGAGCAAGAGCTTGGGTTGGCAGAGGTGATAGAGATGGTGTAGAAGGTGGCAAAGATGGGGTAGATAACAGAGCAGGTGATAGAGCGGGTGCATCACTAGATAAAGAACCACAGGGGTGCCCTTGGCCTTGTTGGGATGAAGACAGCTGCTTGGGTGGTGCCTGCTGCTGCTGCTGCTTGCTGCGAAGATCTAAAGTAACTTCATGCATGGCAGCCCAATCAATCCTCTTATTATCTTCCAGGCCGGCCCTCCACCAGCCCCATCACCCCCCCAACATCCCCTCCATCATCCACAGCCATTAGCCCCTCATTTCCCCTTGCTATACCTCCACCCCTTGCCACCCCATCTCCACCTACGCCACCCTGCACAGCCCAGCTCGTAGGTAGCAGAAGAGGCAAGAATTGCAGAGCCTACCCCGGAGTCACCTGTTATCTTCAAGAGGCATGCCATACATCCCTGGAAAGCTCGTCGAGGCAGCTTCGCAGCCGTGGTGGTCCTGTCTGCATCTGACATCCCTACTGTCCGAAGGACCCATTCTCCCCCGACTGAGCAGAGTTGCCATGGCTGGAAGACTGAACACAAGAGAAGTAGCGACCGTGGGCACTCCTGTGTGGATTTGGTAGCGATTTTGAGCTGAGATCCTCTCCTCCAAGTCCTCTGCCAGACGCAAGAAGAAGGGGTTTGTTTGGACCCAGGAGCACCCCATTCCAGCCTTAGTTCCCAGGCTGCGCAGACTGATTCCACAGAACCAGGTCAGACCTCCTGTCACTCTTCTGCTGACAGCGCCCTACTCTGACCTCCTTTTGGAGTCCCGTTAGTTCCTACTTGAAGAGGACTTCCCCACGGTCACAACAGTACCAGTCCCACTCTGATTGGACATCAAGAGAGTTCATGGTAGTAGTTTTCCCAGACCCCTGTGGTTCTTGCCACTCCCTACTGTTCTAGGCTGGACCACCCCCTGGTCTTCTCATCAGAGCTCTCTCCACTGACATCCTCTTGGAGTCTCGTCAGTTCCTACTTGAAGAGGACTTCCCCATGGTTGCAATGGCACTAGCCCCGCTCTGACTGTACATCGGGAGAGTTCGTGGCAGCGGTTATCCTAGACCCCATTAGTTCTGGCTGCTCCCTGCTGTTCCAGACTGGACCACCCCCTGATCTTCTGATCAGAGCTCTCTCTACCGACATCCAATTGGGGCCCCGTCAGTTCCTACTCGAAGCTGCTTTGTCCACGGTCGTGTCAACAACAATTTTGTCTCCATCAGAGTTTGGTAGGGTCCGTGATGACTTCTGTAACAGAACTAAACCTGCTGAAATTGGTCCCCGACGGTCGACGTTCAGCACTTCATCTTCCCCCTCCACCCCCTCGCCTGGCCGGCTGAAAGCCCCTCCCTATGCGAAGGTAGTGTTTGACTGTATCCTTAATTTCCCCACCCTTAGTCCATCCCTCCTATGTGAGGAGTAGTTCATGTAATATTTAAACAGGGGAAGCTTCACCGTCGTAGTGTGTGGGGAACCCACACTTCGCCGCTCGTCCACGTCTCCAAACGGGGTCAGTTTCTTCAAACCGACCGGGTAAGCTCTAACCCCTTGCTCTCATTTCAGCTCTTCTTCATTTAATATCTGTAGAACTACTCAGCTAGAGGTGAGAGAGTGCCCGATCCTGGAACACTCAGCTTGTGGATGGTCACCGTGGAATTGTGAGAGAGAGTGACCCTGCGCCCCTTTGGCACCTAGCCAGCCCTTGAGTGTAGGCACCATACCCTTGGGAGGGCAACCCTGGTCCTGCTGGCCCTCTACCAGCAAGGGCCTCGTTCCACCACCTCCACTCGGCATCACCGAGTCACCCCGGGATTCGTGTGTGCAACGGTGGTTCGGTAAATACGTGTTTCTCTACTCTTGTGCATTGTGTTTGCGAAGTAGGTCCAAGGATCTTCAGTTTAGTTACTGCATTCTCATTTTCACATCAATTTGGTATCAGAGAAAGTCAATGACTTGTCTCTACAAGTCAAGTCCAAGGGCACGCTTGCATTGAAGTCATCATCGGTCCAGCCCGTGCCGCTCCCCTAGAAATGAGAAGGTAACCTACGGGTTCCCTAAAGGTGAGCACTGCTCCCTTGGAAACAAGAAGATAACCTACGGGTTCCCTAGAGGTGAGCACCGCTTCCCTTGAAAATAAGAAGGTAACCTACAGGTTCCCTAAAGGCCAGCACCGCTCCCTTGGAAACGAGAAGATAACCTATAGGTTCCCTAAAGGCGAGCACCGCTCCCTTGAAAATGAGAAGGTAACCTACAAGTTCCCTAAAGGCGAGCACCGCTCCCTTAGAAATGAGAAGGTAACCTACGGGTTCCCTAGAGGCGAGCACTACTTCCCTTGAAAATAAGAAGGTAACCTATGGGTTCCCTAGAGGCGAGCACGGCTTCCCTTGAAAATAAGAAGGTAACCTATGGGTTCCCTAGTAAAAATAAGAAGGTAACCTATGGGTTCCCTAGAGACGAGAACTGCACCCCTCAAAAATTAGAAGGCGACTCAAGGGTCCCTCACCAAAAGGAAAGATGTAAGTACTGTGAGGACACGCACACAGGAAAACAACCAGAAGCATACCATGTGAACGTCTCTTGTTGAAAAGGTACACATTCAAAAATAAATCCAGAGAAGTTTTATTCCTTAAGTCAAGATACAAAGAATACAAGAGATCTCGTCCCTCAGTCAAGATACAAAGATCGCCCGAGCATCAAAAAGACTTTATTAAAGCCATCTTACAGATGTATAAGAAAGAAAAAGGAGGGTCACTCCTGCCCTCGGCTCCCCATGGCGGTGGTGGGCGACCTTCACACCGCACGCATGTTCCGAGGCAGCGGACCAACAATGGAAGGCGCCTATGCCAGAGAAGAGGGAGACCTCGCATCCCTTTTGTTCCGCGGAAGCAGACCAACCAGGGACACCTTGGATCCCTTTTGATCCGCAAAAGTGGATCAACGACGGACAGTGGAGCAACAAGGTCTATCCATTGCGGAAGCTGACCCAGCATGCTGGCCATGCCTGCAAACTGGAAGACGAGGCCTGCCACCCCGTCTGACGTCCTCTCTCAGTGGTAAAACACATCCCTCAACTCGGGAAAGTGCCTCATCACGTACCTGCGAGTGCAAGAAGGACGGTTACTACTGCAGAACAATAAAACAGCAAGAGGAAACAAGCGAAGGAAAAGGGAGTACAAGGCCATCTGTCATCCTCTCAAGGACGAAACCTGTCTGGCTTGAGAAGTAAGACTCCCCGGCTGGCGTACAGGTGATTGACCTTCTCCAAGGCCTCATGCCAACCATCTAAGTATCCGTTCCGATATTGTTTGGAAACAAGACCACGTGCGCCCGATTCCGGCCACGGCCGCCAAGGAGCTGGTGGAGGGTCTCTCCTAAGGATCAACGGTTGGCGGCGAGCCTGCAGAGACTCGTCGTCTGATGAAGTGCCAGATTCACCCGACGACATCCCACTGAAAGGCTCTCCTCAATGCTCGCTACTCCAAGGTCTCAAGGGTACCCCAAAGCCCCCTATTTATAATGAAGTGAAGTCCCTAGAAGTATAAGGATTCCTACCGCCTCAAGTAAATCTTTGGAAATCGAAGTGACGGGTCTCCAAAAGTCGCGCTCTTTCAAAGCCCCCTCAGTAGCACCGCTTCGTATCCCCAGGGGATCTCGCATCCGTTCGCAAAGGAGGGAGATACATAGAAGAGATTTCGAGATTTGTAAAATAAAGGCAAGATTTCCATTCCAGAGTAAAAAGTTTACATAAAGAAAACTGCCACCTAGGCAGAAATGGAGGAAAACATCAAAACGGGTAAGTAGGGACACCCTTCTGAGGGTTTGCCCCGTCCGGGAGTGGCTTCACGGCAGTGTACTATTTGTTCGGAGTGTCCGGACGGGACGTGTTCTCCATAATCTCTTTAGTTGAAGTTGTTTATTGATGCTGGATTGGTCGAGACACGAGGACGTGCAATTTTACACGTCCACAACATCTTGCTGTAATCACTCATCTTCCTTTCTGGTCCCTACACTTTGACAGTGCATTAAATTCTCAGGGTCGTGGAATCGGCCCCGTTCTCCTTACTCCTGAAGGAGTAACCATCCCCATCGCTTACCAACTCTCTTTCTCTGCCACGAACAATATAGCCGAGTACGAGGCTCTCCTAGCCAGTTTGAAGCATGCCTATCTCTTAGACGCGTGCTATCTTAACATCATAGGAGACTCCCAATTGGTGCTGCATTAAGTTCTGTCAACTTATCGCACCCGTGACCTTAAGTTGAAGCCATATCAGGATCTGGTCACACTCTTGGCTAGGCAGTTCTGTAAGGTTATCTACATCCATACCCCTCGCTCTCAGAATATCCTTGCTGATGCATTACCATCAATGGCTTCCTCTCTTTCTTTCCCTCTTAGTCACTCCACTGAGACCATCATGGTCCAGCGGATGGACGCTCCCTCTCTGCAGGATCCTTGGTACGATAACCTCAGGAAGACCGTAGAGAAGAAAGCAGGAGAGGAGGTGTTGAAGGAAGTTTCGTTAACTGAGCTTGAGGAGATCTTGGAAGAAGAAGAGATGCCATGGTATCATGAGATTGAGCAGTATTGTCGGGATGGATCTTTTCCGAAAATAGCCAATGCCGAGCAGCGGAAGGCCATTAGAAGAGTTGCCTCGAGGTATACAATCATTGCAGGAGAATTATACAGGTGCGCTCGTAATGGAGTTCTCATGAGATGTCTGGATGATGATGAGGCTTGGAAAGTAGTGGAAGCAGCTCACGCCAGTGAGTGCAAAGGGCACGTTAATGGACTGGCATTGGCGAAGAAGATTCTTAGGCAAGGCTATTACTGGCCAATCTTAGAGGAAGATTGCTCCACCTATGTCCGTAGGTGTCTTCAATGCCAGCTTAACAACGATAAAATTCATGCTCCTACTTCCTCTCTCCATCCTCTCTCCACTCCTTGGCCGTTCTCGATGTGGGCCTTTGATATCGTCGGACCACTAGGTGACCCCAATGCTCAGGTTAAGTAGAAATCCTTCATCTTTATAGCAACTAAGTATTTCACCAAGTGGGCAGAAGCCGAAGCATATGCCGAGATCAAAGCTACAACAGTCTGTCGCTTCATCATAAAGAATATTATTTCACGATTCGGGGTGCCAAGCGACATCATCACTGACAACGGACCTCAGTTTGTATCACAAGAACTCCAGCACCTCTATAAGAAGTTTCACATTTCTTTGCATCATTCATCACCTTATTATCCCCAAGGTAACGGCCAAGCTGAGGCCACTAACAAAACCTTTCTTAGAATCATCAAGAAAACTTACGAGTCACATCGATACTCTGATTGGGTCGACCGATTAACAGAAGCTCTATGGGCTTATCGCACCTCCGTCTGCACTCCCACGGGGCAAACCTCGTTCACTCTCACTTATGGGATGGAGGTGGTACTCCCGTATGAGATTATGATCCCTTCCCTAAGGGTACAGCTTGACAAAGAACTTAATCTCAACGAACGTCGAGAGGCGTTGCTAGTCCAGTTAGAACTCTTAGATGAGAAGAGGTTGAACGTGGCCAATCATGTTTCTGTTTATCAAAAGCGTCTCTCGCATCATTTTCAAAAGAAAGTAATCAAACGAAAATTTGAAGTGGGTAATATTTAGGATATGTTTGCCTGAAGTAATGATATAGATTATGAAAAATTGTAAAGAGTCAAGGAGACATCGACCATATGCTGCCCAATTGACTGCATTTTTTAAGAAAGTGAACATTTCCTTGGAAGGTCTGATTTATATAGAAATCCCCAAAGTAAACGTGTATAGCATGGACTTCATCACAAAGTTCATGAAGCTTGAGCCATCAGAGGGAAGAGTTTAAAGGCAAGCAACAGCAAGTCAGGTTCAGCAGATAGTAGTAGTGCAGCCTACCCATCCAGTGGATAAGGAAAGCGTGTCACAGCTAGAACAAGCAGAGTCTGAGCAGCAGCAGCAACAAGGTATGAAACATTTTGATCAAAGTCAGCCTGAGGCACAAACTCAGGGGGAGCTTCAAGTAGCTTATCAGCCTCAGCAATCTCATATGGAAGCACCTTATCAGGGGGAGTGTCAGATACTAGTATTTGAGCAAGAATTTCCAGGACAGCCTGAACTTAATTTGCAAGAAGAGGAAGAGCAACAAGCAATGGAGCAAGATGGTGAAGAAGTTCATGAAGTACATTAACCAATAGCAGTAACTTTGGAACAACAAATTCATGAACTGGAAGAACAACATGTGACTGATGATCAGTTCTTACAATATTTGGACCAACAGATTGATGAACTCATTGACCAAATTGGTCAGTAGCAACAGCCGCAGCAGTTGAATATGGATGAAAATATTGAGCAAGAACCACCAGTTGAGGAGCAACCAGAACAACCAAGAGAAGAAGCTGGAGTGCCACAGGAAGCTGAGGTTGAAGTTCCACTGCCTGAACAGATTGAGGAGCAATGGGTGGAACAGCCACAGGAGGCAGAAGTGCAACAAGAAGCTGATATTCCACAGCAAGAGTTTGTTGGCCCTGCAGATTATCATGGACCTTATCAAGGATCAGTGATGGGATTTGGGATTCAGCCACCTATGTCCCCTGAAGAACCCTTTATTCCACCAGAGTTTTAAGCTTCTACCTCAGTTGGACCCAGTGCAAGGCAGTATGCTGTAGAGGTGCATCCTTCTCTTGTACACTTACTGTTAGATCAATTTCGTATAATGAATGCACAATTCATGCAGTTACACAATGCTGTTGAAAGAATAGATGCCAGGATGCTTCATGTAGAATAGGCCGTCAACAGCCAATGGGAGAAATTTGTCCGGGACAAATTCAGATTAGATGAGAGGCTACATGGATTTTTGGACTCTCTCCGGCATGTATGTAAACAAGCCGGAACTCTGATCAGCAATTTGAGGCAGACTCAAGCTGACCACTATGCCAAGTCAACACAGATGCTAGTTCATGCATTTGATATTAGAAGAGATCAACAAGCCATAAATGAACAGCTGACTGCCATCTGACAAGAACAGCAAGCCATCTCCCAAAGAATTAATACTATCTCAGATGAAGTCCAAGGGAGTATAGTTCAACTTGGGAACATTTATGGTAAATTGGATGATGTCCATGAACAGGTTCAAAACCTTGCTGGTAGTTTTAGAGATGTGGTTACAACTCAAGCCACCAGTGCATCCACTGCTATGGCTGAGATCCACCACCAACAAACCTCTCAACTGGAGAACATGAGCACCATGCTCCAACAATAGTTTGTGGACCTAACAACTACTGTCAAGGACCTACATGCTGAGATTCAGCATAATGACAGCAAAATGATGACAAAATTTGGTGCACTTGGCACAAAAGTGGATAGAATTCCTTCTAGATTTTCCATGGCAGTACCTTTACGAGGAGCTAGAACCGGTGGAGCCAGCTCCAGTAGAGCTCCACTAGTCATCTGATCTACACCGATTCGCTATTTTCGTCGCGGAATATGTAGGGGGATGGACTATTCTCCTCACTAGGAACCCACCGGTACCACATGCGCCGTGGTCCGACACCATTTTCCTCATTTTCTATGCATGTTTCCATGTTAGTATAATTTCACCCTATTTTCTGAAAATCACTCCATGGCCATCGTTTTTAAGTTTTAATGGCATGAATAGGTAGAGAATGAGTTGTATGGCATGGCAGGTTAGCTTATTTTGAGAAACCCCATCGTTTCGAGATGACCGGGAGGGGTTTTGGCCCAGGCCAACTCGTTCCTGCCGTCACGGTAGTCTTGCGGCCTCCTGGTGACAGTTCATCCTTGAGCGGCCATCACCGGACTGCTTAACCCCTTTGAGTGGTCCAACTCGGACCGCTTGAGACTGTCATCCCTTTTGAACCATAAGATGGTCTACACTAGAATGGCTCTGTTCTGACCGACCCAGTTGAGCGGCCTGCATATTGACTGCCCATGGCACTCACCGCCCTTGTGAGAGGCCGTCCCCTAAGCCCCCATGCTGTGAGCGGCGCATCCCGTGCCGTTTATCCCTTAGGACCCTCTAGGACGAGCGGCCCTCCTGTAACCGCTCATCCCTTGTGCGACAGTCCTCTTGCCGTTTATACCCTGTAGATTAGTTTTAGTGCAACCCATGAGTGGCCTATCCGCCGCCGCGCATCCCTTTAAACTCGGTCTAGCATTGGTGGAGGAGCGGCTCACTCCAATCCGTTCAAACCCATGAGTGGCCTGATCCTAACCGCCCAAGCCTTTAGACCATGTTGATGTTAGGAGTTGTGCGGCTAAGGCCTAACTGTTCTAGTCTCATGAGCGGCCCAGCCCTAACCGTCTATCCTGATGAGCAGCCAGAATGGAACCGCCCATCCCTGTGGACTGTAGTTTTAGCATGTTCATTTCAATTATGCATTTCATTATTGCATCTCGTTGTATTTAAAGTATTTTTACAAAACTGTGGCATATTTTACATCCCGATAGAGTGACTTTCTCTTTCCTTGTGATGGAGCCACTAGTCGTAGCCCGATGACCTTTAGTGTCGGCCCACCGAGGAGAGGTGGCGGGGTAGTCCCGATTTACGATTCTTAAGCTAGTGTTTGTGGGTCCCCTTGCTTTGCAGTAGCGTCCTACTGGGGGGTAAAACTAGCTAGAGGTCTGGCTCAGGGCAATGAGTCAGTGTGTGCACATGTGGTCAGAGGCTTGGACTGACACTGACGAGTGTTACTCTGACTAGTTCTTATTTTTGGTACTATTACGCCTCTCGCTTGTCACGAGCTAGACTTGTGAGTTACTTGAGACGTAGTGTAAGCCGTCGGTGGACGCATTTGGTCTCTACTTTCTGGTGGTCTTCCTTCTTCCTATCACTTGGTGAGTTGAGATTTATTCTATTGGTAGATTTAGCTCCTGACACTTATATTTAATATAAATTGGCATATAGTTAGCTGTTATCACTACTTAGATAGGTTTTACAGCTTTACTATAATTGTATTTTATTTTATGCCAATGCATGTTCATTGTTTTAAATGCATGCTCTAATTGCTTTCATATTTGCATGCTTGCCTGTTTAGTGCGAGGTTAGGATCCACGTGACCCCTACTGAGTCTGGTTGTGACTCACCCTTTTCTCTTTCAGATGAGCCGTCCCAGCCATCCGCCGGTGCTTCTCGTACTTTTGGAGACCGTGTCTAGCTAGCCAGCAGTAGTCAGTTCATCCTTTTATGTACTTTTGACCGGGGGATGTCACGTGTAGTTGTACATCTGGACTACAGAATGCATGTTTTACTCAGAGCCCAAAAGTATGAGATCTGGAGGGTTGTGGATAAGGGTCCATATGACCTTCCCCAGGATGATGACAAGTGGCATGAGGATATTAAAAAATCAACAGTAAATTTTAATGCGATGAATATTAAGTAATATGCTATTCACCCTAACGAGTTCTCCTGTGTCTCTATGCGTAGTTTTGTAAAAGAAATGTGGGACAAACTCTGGCTCATCTATGAAGACACCTCTGAGGTTAAAGAGACAAAGGCTAGCCTGCTGGTCAGAGATTATGAGCTATTCAAGATGAAGCCTGAAGAAACATTATCTGAAATGTTTGTGAGATTGGCAGAGATCACCAATGGTCTCAAAGATTTTGGAAAAGAATACACCAACTCTGAGCTAGTGAGAAAGGTGTTAAGATCTCTTACATCTGCATGGCACACAAAGGCCACAGTTATAGAAGACTCCAAGAATCTGTCCATACCTTCTTTGGACGAGCTCATAGTTTCACTCATAACTTATGAGATAAACATCAAATGAAGTGCAGAGGAGGAGCCCAAGAAAAAGAAGTATGCGGCTCTAAAAGCCAACCAACCTGATACTGATTCCCAAGAAGAGGAGATCAGCGATGGAAGTAATAAAGAAAGAGACTTGGCCATACTAACCTGCTGTTGTACCGAGATAATTTCCCAGCAAAAATGCTAAGGAATAAGGGTTCGGGGATTTTCTCGAACACCTTCAAGGCATGGGCTACCTAGCCCTTCCTACAACTCGGTGGGCCCGACCTAGGACCCTGGCTAGCTAGCCGTGACATATAGCGACACCAGCAATCGATTGGGACCACTCCCGGCCGCTTAGTTGTGGGCTTTGCACATGCTCTACACGGCCACCCGGGCCAACCTAGGGGCGCCCAGTGGACACTAAAAATTTCTCACCCCATGTTTACGTGCAGGGGAACAAAGAAGAGAGAAAAGAGAAGAGAAGATGAGATGGAGAAAAGAAGAAAAGGAAGCCCCTGCTGCCTTCAACAGCACACTCCCTAGTGCCTTTAACAGCACGCTCAATAGTGCCTTCAACGGCACGCTCCTTGCCCGGCACACCCATTGGCGCGAGCTCAGTGGCACACTCCTGAAGTCTTCCCTGGCACGCCTTGCGTGGGTCTTCGCCAACACGCTCTTGCAGCTCTTCCCCGGCACACCCTCGGGGGTGCCCTCAGTGGCACACCCCCTATGTGCCCCCTTTGTCGGCACGCCCCTCCTAGGCTGCTCAGCAGCACACCTCGCCTGCGCCCTCACCGGCTACCACCTAGCTGGGTGTTTTCGCCGACACGCCCCTGCGTGTCCCTTCAGTGGCATGCCCAGGGTGGCCTTCCAGTGGCACACCCTGCCATCCCTTTAGCGGCACACCCTAAGGCCCTTCAGTGGCACGCCACCAGGCGCCATCGGCAACACGCCTTGGAGTGGCCCTTCCCCGGCACACCCTGGCTACCCTTCGCCGGCGCACCCCTGGTGGCCTTCCCCGGCACGCCCAGCTTGGGTGTCTTCAGCAGCATGCCTGTAATCGCTCCAGCGGCACACCTGCGAATGGCCTTCGACGGCACACCCTGGACCATGCCATCAAGCACGTCTGGCAGACAAGATCTCGTACCCACATCCTATAGATTCTTGGCACGCAGTGGGGTCACTGAGGTGTCACCAGGAGACGAGGGCACATTGGCTACTCCCTGCCACCTAGGACGAATGCCTCACGTTCCCGCGTCCGCCGCTCGTGATCGAAGGCTCCCGCCGCTGGGAGTATAAAAGGTGTCTTCTCCGGGCGCATCCCTATCTGACATTATAGTGTGTGGGAGTCTGAACTTGGAGACGCAGTGAGAAAAGAACAGACGGGCAACTCTAGAGGCATCGGGAGTCTTAGAGCATGGAATGAATAATGCCATCTTTGAGAACCTGTCTACGACCACGAAGATGGAGCCATGATTTCGGAGGGCACGGGGCAATCTCAATACAAAGTCCATGCTAATGTCTTGCCATGGACTATCTGGGATGGGGAGGGGAGTATAGAGGCCGGTATTCTTCTTCCATTGTTTGGCCATAGCACAACTGCGGCACTGGGACACGATACGAGTGACATCCCTCTTTAGGCTAGGCCAATAAAATCTATGCTCAACCACCTCTATGGTCTTGTTCCGGCCACAGTGGCCAGCAAGAACTCCCGCATGCATCTCCCACGTGAGAAAGTCACAAACAGAAGTCCGTGGGATGCACAACTTGTTACCCCAGAATAGATGACCCTCCTGAAGCACAAACTCGCTATAGTCACGTGAGGAACCTGCTTGAAGGACAGCATAGATTGGACCGAAATTCGGGCAATCAACATAGGCATCATTCAGCCTCTTTAATCATACCCCCTGGACACTCATGGTGATCAACATCATCATCCGCTGACTCAGTGCATCGGCTACCTTATTTTCTGCCCCCGCTTTGTGCCTAAGCACAAAAGTATACTCCTAGAGATACTCCACCCAACAGTTATGGCGAGCATTCAGCTTCTTCTGGGTATGGAGGAATCATAAGGCCTCATGATCAAAAAAAAGGACAGACTCTTGGTGCATCAGATAGTGCATCCAATATTGTAATGCTTGGACAACTATATATAATTCTTTATCATAAGTAGAATATCGTAGCTTGGCATCGTTCAGTTTCTCGCAAAAGAATGCGATGGGGTGGGACTCTTGGCTCAACACTCCTCCAATACCCACTCTAGAAGCGTCACAAGTGACCTCAAACACCTTAGTAAAATCAGATAATGCAAGGACAAGTGCTTGGGTCATACGCTCCTTGATGTCCTGAAATGCAATGGCTGCAGCCTTAGTCCATACAAACGCCCCCTTCTTAATGCAATCTGTGATCGGGGCAATGATAGAACTGAAGCCTCGAATGAAGTGACAGTAGAACGCCACTAAGCCATGAAAACTCCAGACATCATGGAGTGTGCGGGGTTCGGGCCACTCCTTGATGGCCCTGATCTTCTCTGAATCAGTAGAGACTCCATCCCAAGACACAATAAACCTAAGGAAGGTAATCTGATTGATCACGAAAGCACTTTTCTTCAGGTTGGCGAATAAGCCCTCTCGCCTCAATACAATATAGACCTTTCTAAGGTGGCCTAAGTGGTCCTCCCTTGTGCGACTGTAGATAAGAATGTCATCAAAGTAGATGACCAAGAAGACCTCTATCATCGGGTGCAATACCTGGGTCATCAACTTCTTGAAGGTGCTAGGGGCATTGAAAAGTCCAAAGGGTATAACCAACCACTCATAGAGACCATCCTTAGTCTTGAATGTCATCTTCCATTCATCACTAGGCCTGATCCACACCTGGTGATACCCACTACAAAGGTCCATCTTTGAAAAGATAGTGGCTCCCGACATCATGTCTAGCAGATCATCCAATCGGGGAATGGGAAACTGATACTTAACTGTGATCTTATTAATCGCACGGCTATCCACACACATCCTCCATGTGCCATCTTTCTTCGGGGCAACCAAAGCTGTTGTCCTCCTGGTTTTGATGATGTCTACCATGATGTGATTTATTATTTTGTTATTTGACACTTGATGCCTTGGTGCTCTGATTGACATGATCGTTATAGACTCCGTCACGCCACCTCCGAGTTATCTTCCGCTGGCTCGGGGCGTGACATGGCGTCTGATGACGTATGTGCTATTTGATGCGTTACCCACGGTGGTGAAGTTCTTTGTTATGATGTGGACTGGGGGACTCGCTTAGAGTCCTGCTCCTTAGCTTTGCCTTTGCTACCTAGCTTAGAGCGGCATCATCCGGTAACTGGAGGCATAGTGGGGTACTGTCGCTCCTGGCGGCTGCCCTAGCCTTGTATATTAATTGAGCCTTACTGTGAAGGGTTAGACTAGCTTGCCATAGTCATTGAAGACTCTGAAGATGTCTCCTTCACGACCTGAATTGGGCTACTGAGTATATGAAGGGAACACGAAGGCATGCTGGATGGAGAGACACGACATGGTCGTGCCAAGGGTTCGCCCTATTTTTACTTCCCCTTCCTATCTCTCAGTGTAGAAGGTGGAGTTGGAGCAAGGGGATCGTGAGAGGAGCAGGAAACACTCATTGTTGTCTCACTTACCAGGACATCCTCTCGGCCAAGAAGGACTCAGAGTAGCCTGGCACCTAGCAATGTCCTCTTGGGAGAAGGGAAGAGACTCCAACTCTTGCCAAGGCCACCAATGTGAGGCCAAAGTAGCAGGAGCTAACTAACTGGTACTCGGTGTCTGGGTGTCTGGAGATACTGAGGTGGTAGGAGGATGGATGACGTTGATTGAGCAATTACTCGTCTCAATCTCCTAGTTGTTATCCTACCTCTTACGTCTTAGCAATCGCTCGAGAGCTTCCCGATTATCAGTTCATAACTTGAGCCACTCCGGGACACGTCGATAAGGCAAGCCCTACCCATTTGCTAGAGGAGGATTTGGCTGGTCTGGCACATTTCTGGCAATTCTCAGGGTTTCTACGATGGCTTCTTGAAGCCTCAGAGTGGCCATAGAGTTCTCCTCAGGATCAATCTGCTCCCACTAGATCTGCTCCTGGATTAAGTACTAAACTTCCTCACAAGACTTGATCGCGTGGTAGATTCTGGCAGAAATGAGCAGTACTGGGGATGTCTAAAGTCCCATTGAGTGTAGTCTGTTGATGGCTCACGTGCCATGATTTGCCCTCTCTGGGCGACGACATCAAAGGGCGGCCTGGTCTTTTCTCTTGGAAAGGAGAGAGGTGTGCGGTCATGCTAGGGTCTTCACCCTGGACACCACAGTGGGCGTTCTTCTTGGCTAGTACTGGGCTCCTCTACTTCAGTGCTAGAGAGAGAGAATGCGGACATCATGTGAATCACATTAATTGAATAGTGAATCACATGTGCTATCTTAGTGGGCATGGACCACGCATGTGGTTGCAGATAATTGATGAGATCGCTCTTCGTTTTGATGAGGCCATCTCTAATTAGCTTTTGTGCCTGAGTCATGAAGACATAGCAATCTTCCAATGGATGGCCTAACATGCGATGATATGGGCAATAGTTAGGGTTATCAGCCTTCTAGGCATCGTCTGGCTTGGGAGCTTCAGGTAGCTTGATAATCTTCTATGCCATGCATACCGTCAGACGAGCATACATTTCGGTCACCGTCTCTCCGGGCTTCATTATGAAAGCCTCATATTCTGTGACCAACATATTCGCCCGAGTCTCTCTCACTTGAGATGTACCCTCATAGATAACTTCGAGAGTGTCCCACATCTCCTTTACTGACTTGCACGACGAGACACGGTCGAACTCTATTGGATGGAGTGCACACTGGATTGCATTGATGGCACTCCAGTTCAGAGTAGATCTTCTTATCTCCTCTCTAGTCCACAAAAGTGATAGGATTACAAAAAGAGGCAACCGCCTCAACATAGCAAGAAGGAAAGTTTACACAAAAAAGAAAGGAAAGTAGTAGATATCTTCTCAGGCACTCACCCCAACGGCGTGGTCATGTGGTCCGTCGTTTTCAGGCTCACGTGTGGCGGCAACTTTCACAGCTGGCGAGTCATCAGTCAATTCAACTGGACGCTTCTCCGCCAATGGGTCTCGCCCGCTGATGCTCGGCTCTGGCGCCCGCTCCTCAGCCCCAGCCTCCTCGTCACCAAGCTCCTCCTCGCCACCACTGGCCTCCGCATCATAAGGTGTTAATGGAGGAAGAAGAGGAGGTATCGAGGCCCCCGAGCTCCAAGCCATGGCCTGGAGAGAGGCCTTTCAGCCTTCCTGGAAGCCACGATCGCACGCGGGCCCAAATACCTCCAAGGCCGCCGAGGTTAGCTTAGCCCGGTAAGCTGGGGACGAGCAGAAGTTCTCCACAGCCTCCTCGTAGGCAGTCGACACCGACAAGCATAGTTTAGCAAGTTGCGCCTCTACCTCCTAGGCCCGAAGCTCAATAGCCTTGACCTACGTCCCCAGCCTGGACGCATGGGCCTTGGCTATCTCTGCCCGAGTTCGGAAGAAGTCGCGGTCCCACTCCATCCCGAAGAGGGCTAACCCCACTTGCTCTAACTGCTCCCAGAGCCTAGCAACCTCCGCCTCGGACACCTCCAGGCATCCCTCCAACTCCTTGCACTTGGCCGTCAACCCTACCTGCCTATCCCGACTGGTCACCAAGTCCCGTGCAACACCACCGAAGTGGTACTTCCATAAGCTAAACACCCTAGCAAGCGTGACAAAGTTCTTCGTCGTCAAGTCTACCAGCTCGTCCTGGGCCCTAAGGCCGAACTCCCTGGTCTGATCCCGGGGGTGCATAGTCTTGTTGATAAGGGTCTTCGCCTCCATCTAGAGGTGGGACTTGAGGATGGGCTCCTCCGGTGGTAGGAAGCGAGGACCCGAAGGAATGGCTGATGGTAGGAGGCGAGCCCTCTTCTCTCCCATATTGAGTAGCTCATCGTTGAGGGCGGGAGCCTTGCCTTTATCAGGTGTCTCCCTCTCGGGAGCAGACACCAGGGGGGAAACCACAGGTTCTATGGCCTACGGCGGCGGGGGAGGAACCTCAGGAGGAGGAGGAGGAGCTTTGGACGGCGACAATGACAAGGTCCTACTACGGACCGGAACAGAAGCTCTACTCCTCTTCTTTGGACGGCGTTGGCTATCCAACGTCGCCAATTCCTCCACACTTAACAAGATGCGCCCACCGCCTGGCATGGCGGACTCGACTACAGTGGCGCTAGCGGCTTCCTCAGATGCATCCCTCCGAGCACTTGTCCCACCACTAATCGTGGGCACCGCAGAGGAGCCCGCTACTGGAATAGCAACAGGAACCGGATACTAAAGTCACCCTCGGGCGAAAGCAACGATGACTTGAGTTTCGACGATGGTCACCTGGCCGGCGCCTGGCTCGACATGGTCCATGGGACGAGGAGCGCGCTGCGGCAACCACACCACCTCGCAGTGCCACTTCGGTACTTCTGGTTCCCCTACAAGAAAACCCAAGGAAGGATCAGTTCGGCCCGCCACCGATGAACATTACGGAAATCAAGGATAATATCTTGAGACAAGGGGGGCTCAACCCTAGTTCCTAGAGTACAGTCGGAATCAGCGTGTGGTCAACATTGAAAAGATGGAAGTTGAGGAGGACGTTTATCTTCTTGGTCTCCTCTACAGTGACCGGAGGCCTCCTATCTGCCCATGTGAGATAAAAGCCCGTGAACCTCCAGCCGTCAAAGGGATCGTGAGCGCCCGAATTGGTGATATATACATAATGCTACGCCCAACCCTTGAGGTTAGACGCAGCTTCTGGGACTCAAACGATTTTCCGGCGGGGATGAGCCTTAAAATATGCATAGGTGGTATCGGCGGGACAGCTCTGAAGGCTGTAGAACTGCCAGAAGAGGTGAACATTCGGTTCCACTGAAGCCTTCCGGCACACAAAGATGAAACTACAAAGAATGTGGTAGGAATTGGGGGATAACTCCCCTGGATGACGACCATAATGGCGGAGGATGGACTAAATGAAGGGATGTACATGCAGGCAGAAGCCCGCCTAGAAGGACGCTACAAGGACCATAATGCCACCCAGAGGTAGACTCAGTCGATTGTCGTCGATGGTCGGAAAGATAATGTAAAAGTCAGGAGGAATCTGGAAAGCCTCTCGCAGCCAGTGGACCACCCTATAGGCGACTAATGGTGGGGAACGGGGGCGACTGGGGCCTGCGCTCAAAGTACTCGGAGCGCCACCGCGGCCAAAATCCACCTCCTCAACAGAAGAGGAGGGGCTAACCCTGAGGGTTCTCCTACAGGGCAGCATGGTTCCAGAAGACGAAAGGCACAGAGAAAGAAAGAAGACCCTCACCAGGCAACGAGGGAAGGAGCCTACGACGGGCGCGGCCAACAACAAGGGACAGATAGGGTTCTAGAAAGAGCCCTGAGGGGATTCTTATAGTCCTCTATGATGGAATGGCCACTTTGAAGCCCTAGGGAAGGTGAAAAGATGCTTATCACTATCACAAGTACGACCGCCGGTCCTAGACGCATGTTTAACGACCGCGCTCCCAGACGACGAGCCCCACGTCATGATTACAGGAATGGCGCTTCTCGCCGCCAGAGGCGCCTTGCGGGCCAAGCAAGTGACTAGGACCACCGGCCCTGATGATGCAAAGAAGCTACCCTCACAACTGACCCTCTCATGCTCAACTCTCAGCTTCCTACAAAGTGCTCGGCAACTGAGAGTAGGGGGGCTGGTGAAGAGGGTAAATTCGGTTCGGCCCATAACGGGCCCACATCTAACTAGCCCAAGTCAGCCCGAGACTTACCAACGCACCTAAGGGTGCGTAACAGCTACAGCCGATGAAACATGGCCCAATACGACTCAACATCGGATTCGACAGCGCTAAAGTGGTTGTGGCCCAGGCACAATGACCGTCAGAGGATCCTCCGACAACCGACCGTTACCCTCATGACGTTGGCTTGATGGGATAGGTGCGATGGATTCAGAGGGGGGTGAATGAATCCCTCACTAAAAATCTTGACCGATTTAAAAATAACTGTCAGAAATGCGGAAGCAGAATGAATAAGTTCCTAGGATAAACTAGATGCTCTCTACAAATGATGAGTGAATGACAGGTAAACAGATTTTCTGAGTTCATCGTATTAGACTGATGAACAGACCCAAAGTCATCCAACTCACATGAGATCAAGGGCAAGCATCCAGAGTGCAATTGAAATGCTTGCTAGATTCTAAGGGAAGGTTGTTCGGACCCTACATAGCTAAGGCAGATGTGCTCTGACCTTGATACAGTATATGCTCTGACTTGGACTGAGCCGATGACTCTGCATGCAAGGACTTGCTACAGGAGTTGCTCTGACCATGCACCGACTTAGCCTAGAAGGCGTGCAACATGCTCGGACTTGGTTTGAGCATATACACTGACTCTAAGTGTATGCTAAGATATGCACGGACTTGTCATGCAACACATAGACCCAAACGTGCACGAAGTTAACAAAAAGTGTACCTATATGCACGGGCTTGGAAATGCAAGATGGAGTTAACACTGCAAGGACCAAAGTGTCGACCCTTTGTACGGGGTGTCTTCAATGCATAGCAAACGATCCTCATTAATGCATAGTGCGAAGACCAAATGCACAGAACAAATGCAAGCAGGTAATGCGCAGTGCAAATGCCAAATGCACAGAACAAATGCAAGTAAGTAAACAGAACAAATGCAAGCAAGTTATGTCAAATATTTAAACTTCCATGCAAACATATAGTGACTCATAATGTCTGCTATCATCAAAACTACAGTGGCACAACAATCTCCCCCTTTTTGATGATGGCAACACGATGAGTCACACTCACACACTATTATTCTCCCCCTTTGATCATCAAAAAGATAGTTTGAAATGAGAAATGCATGTAATGAGAGAATGTAAGGTCTCCCTTGAGACATAAACATGAAGACCTATACGAGCCAATACTCCCCCTGGATGCAGGAGTGGAAGGGACAATCCCAGGGACAGATGAATGATTGAAGCACAATATCTCCCCCTTTAAGAAGCAATCAATGCAAACTATAGAGTTAAGGGCAGTGTGAGGACAAATGACAGAGCAACAAGTAGAACTCAAGAGCAGTTAGGAGCAAGTCAACAAGGATTAAGCAAGATTTGTCAACCACAGGGCAAGTAAGGATTTAGAAGCAAAAGTGCAAGATGATTAAGTTAGGACGACATCTCAGATTCAGTAGGCGAAGTCTTATGTCTATATATGCAAATTTTGTTTTCCCTCCTTTTTGCTCATTTTTTCTTTTTTGTTTGGTGCCTGCCCCCAAAACAGGCCCTTTCTTCTTTTTTTTGCATATTTTGCGGCATCCGTCATTCTTCTTTTTATTGGCAAGCATCCGCATTCGAGCTACGTGGGCATGCTAGACATTGACTTCAGCCAGATTTGCGAGGAGCAGCTGAGGCGGTGACACCATGCGGGTCAGCTCTCTTCTAGATGGGCATTTGGTGAGGGCACGGTGGGTCCACCTTGTACTCACCTATCTGTAGTTCACCTTTCTTAATCGGGCCTTTAATAACGTCCTTGAACACATAGCAATCCTCAATGGGATGCCCCAACATTTGGTGATAAGGACAGAAGCGTGGATCGTCTTTTCTTTCGGCATCGCCTTTTTTCTTCGGCTCCGGAAGCGCCACTTTGCCGTATTCACGGGCCCACTCAAAAAGAGCCCTAGTCTTGTCCTTCGGAAAGGAGTATAGTTTTATCATTTTGCCCCTTAATGAGGTCCCTTGTTTTGTCGGCTCGGCGGAAGATGCCTCTTTCATTTTCTTCTTCTGTTTCTCGAAGGCTTCAAAATTTGAGGCGCAACTTTCTTCTTGGGCCAAGTGTTTGCCAGTCGGCTCATTCTTTTGGTTCGGGACTATCGAAGTTGGGCAGAGCCTTGCAAGAACTACTTCGGCATTGACTGCAATGTCACCTAGTTGTTCGAAGGTCATGACTTCAATGTCAATGACCCATCACAAAATTTCTATTCTCAAATTTTCTTTACAGATTTGAACAGAATCCCCATAGCTTGGTGGATGCCGACACTTTTCACGAAGATTCCTCCACCTTCTTATGTAGTCCATGACAGACTCATCAGCCTTTTATTTGGCTGCTTGTAATTCGGCCTCGGTGACTCCTTCTTCGGCCATCTTCGTATTCATTGTTTGTTCTACCCTTAGCTTGTCTGACTGCATGCGCGGTCTCATTGGCACCATCTTCAGAGATGCTTTAGTTGCCCCCTGACATGCCTGGGGGACTGTATGTTGGAGTGGTTGAGGGAGGATGCCTCCCGTATGATTATGTACCATTTGGGGCATGGCTGGCCGTACTGAAGCTTTAGGTGAGTTAGCACTACCTTGTGCTGCCTCATGTAGACGTCCTGCCAGTTGCGGCATAGGTGGACTTAGATTCATTTCATTTAGCTGCCTTTGCAGCATTTCAATTTTCTGCTGCTTCCGGTGTAGCAGTGCAACCATGGCATGGTCTTGCCAGGAGGGGTCGGAAGTGCTACCTTCTGCCTCTGATTTGACTGGGGTGAGTGGCATCACATCATTGTTGCTGGATGCATCCAGTTCCATTGAGATGAACTCTCTTGGTTCTATGCCTTCGAGCCGAGGGGAAACGTGGTATTGTCTCCCATTGCTGGCTGGCGGGTGTCTTGATATTCTCCCAGATCCAGTAACACGGTGGGAGGCAGAAACTTTAGCCTGTTTTATTTCTTTCGGCATAAGGTAAATTTCTTCATCTTCATTATTAGCAACCTGAGCCACACTAGACGATGCTGACAGCATGTTACAGGAGAGAGCAACATATCTTATTTTGACCTTTGTATTCTCCTTTTCCTTCTCCCATGTGGCTGGCCTCTGCCCCCACAATGGGTCACTCGGTGTATTGAACACCCTTACCTTTTCTTTAATTCTTTTTGTTAGCCCGTGGGACTTATTGTGTCCTTGAGGGGCATACTTCTTGAACTGCATAAGTTGGCTCTGCTGGCCCTCTACCAGCAAGGGTCTTGTCCCACACCCTCAACTCGGCATCCCCGAGCCACCCCCGGATCTAGTATGTTCGCCGACGATTGCCCGCTTGCGTAGGCCTCTTGGCCTTGTGGTTGTGCTTGCACTCCTATGTCCAAGGATCATTTGGTCGGTCCCAACTCACCCCTAGGTTGTGTCACATCATCTCTCTACCTCATCTCTGACTCTGACCTCCTCTGGTGGCCTTGTTGGTCTCTGTTCGAAGAGGACTCACCCATGGTCAGAACGACATCAGCCTCGCGTTCATCGGAGCTCCGGAGAGTTCGTGGCAGTGATTTTCTCAGGCCCCTATGGTTCTGAGAACTGTGGACGCAGTCTCTGACTGCAGACCAGAGCCTGAGTGCAGGAGCCCCCACACCCAGTCCCTGGTAATTCCTGGAGTAGCATTTGGCTGAAGACTCCTCCTCCGAGTCCCCTGCCATCTCCAAGAAGCAAAGGAATTTTTGGACCCCAGAGTCCAAAGTTCCAGATTTCTCCCCAAGGTGCGCAAGGACAATTCCTCTAGAGCCTAGTCCGACACCCTTCCACTATTCCTGCCTTCACGATCAGCTCCGACCTCTAACGATGGCCCCGTTGGTCCCGACTCGAAGAGGACTCATCTACGATCACAGCGGTTCTGGTCTCGCATTATTCGGACCTTGGGAGTGCTCGTGGCACCTTCATCTTCCAGTAGAAGCAATATAGGAACAGTCAGAGCCCGAGCAGTTCGGCCCTAGTCCAGACCCTGCCCCAGTGACCGACGACGTCAGGAAATTCCCTTAAAATTTAGGCATCCTCCTGGGTCTACCATGGAAGTTTAGGCACTAGTTGCATCAACAACAGAGCTCAGCGGAGTCCGTGGAGGCACCGTCTTCAGCCCTCTGTCAGTCTGTTCCAGAAGCGGGCAGAACCGGCGGAGTTCGCCACTTCGGCTCCTAGCTTAGCTTTCCCCACCTCGCCTGGCCGGCTGACCACCCCTCCCTATGTGGAGGTACATTTTGGTTGTCAACTAATTCCCACCCCTAGTCCACCCCTCCTGCATGAGGAGTAGTGTTTGTTAATAAATTTTTCAGGTCGAAGCTTCTCCAGCCCGGCGTGCGGGTAAGCCCACGCTTCCTCGCTCACCCTCGTCTCTGATCGGGATCGGTGTCTTCACACCGATCAGGTGAGCTTCAGAACACTTCTCATTGCTGGCATTTACTTGCTTAGTTTAGTAGTGTTTATTATTTCTCCGTCGGCGGCGAGTGAGCACCCGGACCAAAGTGTCGATCACGTCGACCACTGCAGGTGAGCTGTGAGAGTGACCTTTCATCCCACACCCTCGGCATCCCGACCACCAACTGAATTGCACATCCCTGGTCCTTAGGGGTCCATCCCTAGCTAGACATACTCCCGGAACGTCAAGGTCCCACCTCGAACCCTTCCCACCATCGTTGGTTTGTCTACGAGCAACCGTGAGCACTACGTGACTTGGTTCGCTAGAGTGAACCCATTGCCACATTGCTTGCTTGTGGGTCTAGGTCTAAGGTGCCTCAATCTAGTGGCTCTCACCCCCAAGGTGGTGTCACATCACAGGGGGTCGTCTCGTAGGTAGCCTTGGGCTCGCTGGAGCAAGGCGGCGCCCACGCTCGCATCCAGTAGTGGCTCTAGCAAGGAAGGGCATGTAGGCCACTCAACCGCCAGGTCCAGGGAAGAGTGGCCCATCTCAGCCAACACACCAGTAGGGCCTGCACAATCTCACCAAGCACAAAGAGAAATAAGCAACATTCAAAATTTCCTTTGGCAAGGGACTAATCAGAGTAACGCCCGTCGACGTCAGTCCAAGCCTCTGATCACGTGTGCACACACTGACTCATCGCCTTAAGGCAGGTCTCTAGCTAGTTTTCCCCCCCAGTAGGGCGCTACTGACTATGCGAGAGGACCCACGGAAACTAGCCTATAAACCGTATAATGGGAATGCCCCGCCACCTCTCCCGGGTGGGCCGACACAGAAGTCATCAGGCTACGACTAGTGGATCCATCACAAGGAAAGAGAAAGCTACTCATATGGGATGTAGAAGAATGCCACAGTATACAAAATAATTTAAACATGGCGCACTTGAATCATGATTTGAATAGAAACTATACATGCAAGCTTTTGAAATCTCCAAGTGTATAACGGACTAGATCTACCCCGTTATACACCATAACGGACCGGAGCAGGACCGCTATGCTTCACAGAACTCAGAAAATCCACAGAAAACTCAGACTATAATGCACCTTAATAGGGGCACTATAGGACTATAATGCACTAGCATGGAGGCGTTAAAGTCAACACGCATCCAACGCACGACACAGGGAGTATAACGGACTGCCAAAGGGGCGTTATATTGGATATGACGCACCACTAGCAAGCCGCTATGCCTTCCAGAACGTCTAAACTCACAGGAAACTACGGCATATAATGCACCTATACAGGGGCGTCATACAATGCACGACGCACATGGGTTGGGCCGTTAAGGACAACAGACCTTTAACCCAAAATAAAGGACTATAACGCACCACCGGACTCGCATTAAAGTCGCCCGAACGATAAAATCTATAGAAAACTCAGGACACTATTCACATAACGCGTCACTAGGAGTGCGTTAAATAGACATAACGCACCGGGGAAGGCGCATTATATCGCCTGGGTTTCGTGACTCCGAAATCCAGAATCGGAAACCCCGCCTGGTCGATAGAAATTGATGAGGGACACGACGGATTACAAAACCTGCAAATCCTACCAACCCATGCCAAACATACAAGCCTAAGCATGCCATTAAAAATTAAATACCATGCCCATGGAATTAATTTAACACATTAAATGAACTAAAATGCATCAAATAGAAAGACGCACGAAATACGATGCAGAGGGTGTCCGATCACGACACAAGTGATCCCGGCGGTGTCCTAGCGCGATAGAGATTCCATCCCCCTACTTTGGTGACGGAAGAAACAACGATCCGACAGCGAACCGGCGTGAGGGAGAAACGGCACCTCGCGACCTGACTCGACTTCACGTCACGGGAATCGAGGAACAAAAGACGTCAGCGCGATCCTTACGACGCGATCGTTCCAACAGTACCTCTCCGACCTCGATCAGCTGTCGTATGGAATACGAAACGAGAGAGGCACGCAACCCGAGATCAAAACCCCAAAATCTTCAAAAAGAGAAATTACACAGAAAATGAGGGAAATGGCAACGAATGGCGACGCAGAGGGCATCAACGGATTCCTAGCGTGATGAGGAGTCCGATCCCCTACCTTTTGCGCGGCGAAGACTGCGAATCAACGCCAAACGAGCAACGGGGGTCACACCGTCTCCTTACTCGCACGTGTCTCCACGCTCCACGATCTGAGGGAAGAAAGGTACTGGTGCGATCCTCGCGTCGAGACCTTTCCATCGGTACCTCCCACGCGTCGACCGTCATCCGTTTGGACAGCGAACCAACAAAATAGGAGTGGAGAGGAGAGAGAGTGTGAACGAGAGAGAGAGAGCGACGGAGAGAGAGAGAATCGAGAGAGGAGAGAGAGAATTGAGTGGGTGGAGATATTTTTATAAATTTCTGATTTTCGAATCACATCAAAGTCTCTAACCTGCAAAGCATAAAGTCTGGCTGGCAAATTCTACTCCTCAATCCACACTATCACCTTCTCTAAACAATAAGGAGTGAACATAAAATCACTAGTGGGCAACTCTACTGCTAAATCACAAGACATCTCTGTTGTGGACACCTCAACACAATGAATAAAATCCTCATATATAAATAAATGAGAAGCACAAGAATCAAATAAAACTCGGGCCGCACAACCCAGAATTACAATTTTACCTTCCAATAGCTGCGATGCCTGTGCCTCTCCTCTGGTCATGTGCATCACACGCCCTCGAGACCTCTGCCTCCCTACACTAGTGGACTATGATAGTGGTGGAAACTAAACCTACTGCTGAGATCGTTGCTACTGCGGCGGTGGCTACTAGGGCCAAAATTGTTGTTGCTAATGAAACTTGTGTGGCTAGCGAGGCCTTTGAGGATAGTCGCGTGCCACGTGCGCCACCTGGTCACACCTGAAACATGTCACAGGCATTGAACATGACCTGCCAGGGTGAAAGTCATGACACTGGGGACACGACCCCTACTGATAACCTACTGAACTCTGGCGCTGAAGTGGTGAAGCCTGCTGCACACTACCCATTGATTCTTGTCTCTGCTCCTAATAGTCCTGGTGCCTCCTACTAAAACCAGCCCTCCTAAACATCCTCTTGAGCCTCGATCCAAAAGATGTAGAACCAATAGCCAATGATGCTGATGGAGATGCTCCGGTCCTACTTGGGGAATGTTGGAAGGCACTCTGCTATTGTACAAACCTCTGCTGACCATGGCCTAACTGAGACTGTCCAACACTGGTCTCCTCCTGAGTCCTCAATAAGTCCTTCTCCAAGTCTGCCATAGCTTGATAAGCTGCCTCCATGTCTGCAACATGGGTCACGAGCACAAGATGCCTAAGCTCTAGCTACAAACCTCTAACAAATTGTCGAGCCTTCAATCTTTCGTCTGCCATGATGTGAGGTGTACAGTGACCCAACTCGATGAATCTAGACTAGTACTACATCACTATCATATCCCCCTGGGTTAGCTTCATAAACTAATACATCCTTTTCAATCTAACATGCTTCGGGCTGAAGACACAATCTAAGGTTGCAAGGAACTCCTGCCACGAAATCTACCAGAGGGGACAGGACTAGAATGTCGACTCCCACTTCGAGGTCCACCAAGACAAGTCTGAACCCTACAACTAATAGTTGGCCAACAGCACCTTCTCATCCTCTACACACTCCATGGAATGAAACACCCTCTCCATGGCAGCTATCCAAGCTCTTGCTACATCTAGATCTAGCTGCCTATTGAACTGAGGTAGGTGGAACTGTAAGAACTCCTTCAACACTCGCCAATGACCTCCTTGAGATGATGAGCCCTCACCAACCTCATCACCATGCCGCCAAAGGTAAGACTGGTACATGCCCTTAACAAACTCCTCTCACCCCTAAACTCTAGCTACTACTGTCGCTCCTACCATAGCCAATGTCCTGCTCTGCCCCTCTTGATCCTCGACTGACTACCCTTGTTGGGAGTGGGTCCTCCTCCTAGGCACCATACACTTCTAGCACAGAAAAAGAGGAAACAATGAGATTAATAAAACACATGGTGTCCTATGCTAGTTGTCAACTGTACTGAACACTATGGACTTTCTGGAGTGATACAACCATTTTAGGTTTCCATATATCTCCACAACATGTCTCTGATACCAACTGTAATGACCCAAGATCTGAGTACTAGAAAGGAACTAGTACAACCTAAATCCTAGCCTGCCACCCACAAACTTGGAGTCTTCATCGGCCAACCGAGGGAAGAGAAAGAAGGAACCCACAGAAATCTCTCATGTCCAAGGTAAAATCGCGATCACTTATTCTTTCTATTTTTGGGGTCTCTAATCCCTGGGGATCACACATCATGCATCACACACGCACACACGTACGCACGCGTGATTTGATTTCTTTCCGTTATTTTCTGTCAAAACCCACGGAGAATAACTCTCGTAGTCTTGGTTCCCCCCATATTCCTCTTTCCGTGATGTCATTCACACTGGCTGTCGGTGGAAGACACAATAGCATAAAGTATCCACATTTTGGATCTAGGCCAGCCTCTCCTTGGGCAATGTGAGCGCGTTGGCGGCCATGAGAATATTGAAAATGTTGGAAGGTTTTCCAGTAATGGTGGTTATTGGGCTCTCTTGGGGCCTGGTGTTCTTCTTGGCTGTTGTGGGCCATAGTTGGTAGGTGATGGTACTTGGTGGTATTGCTGGGGTGTCTAGAGGTTTTGTTGAGCAGGTTGATTTTGTAGAGGTGGACGGAAAGGCTGAAGAGGATTGTTCACGTGGTGGAAAGGATGAGCTTGAAAGGGGGCTTGTTGTTATGGGGGCCTTTGGCTGGTGGAAGGGTTTCGAGAGGGTGTAGGGTTGCCGACCACGCCCACTTGCTCATTGGTGGCCATGCCCTCAGTTGTTCCACCATTATTGACATTGACATTATTCTTCCTCACCACTCTCAGTTTTTACTCAAACATATTGATAATGGGCGAATCCTTTAATTGAGTCTAGATATAACGCGCCCTTTCATATAATTCTTCCATTGTTGTGAGCTTATTCATTGCTAAAATGTACTTAAACTATGGAGTAGCATTAGACACAATTATTTTTACTTCCTTTTGTTTCGAGAGTGTCTCTCAATCTTTCCACCATTGCCCTCTATCTATCAGCATATTGGACAAAATCCTCCTTTGGTCTCATCTTTTTGACAACTAAATCAGTGACAGATAAGGAAGGACCCACACGATCTCTATATTTTTGCAAGAATTTTCTTTGAACTACATGAAAGTCACTAGCTTCAGTTGGTTCCAGTGAGTAAAACTATTCAAGTGCAGGGCCATCTAAGGACCTTCTAAACAGATATGTCAGGGATGCTTTGTTGCTCTGTCAAAAGGATGCTTCGTACATGAAATCTTTCAAATGAATGAATGGATTGCCCGTGCCATTGTAGCGCCTAAAATTGGGCATCTCTGAAGGAGGCAAATGGAAAACCGGCAAGATAGGCAAAGTGACTTCTATAGTGTCTTTAGTGATGGAGACCTTCTTAAGTTACTCCTCCATTTGAGTGATCTTATTGAGGAGGGTTTGGGTGACAGATTCGATAGGGGCCGAAGGGGTATGCACTTGGTTTGTCGTAGGCCTCCCTAAAATGTGGGACGGAGATGGGTAATGTGGCCCGGTTGCACTGGCGCAGAAGGAATAGTTGGGGTTTGAGGGCGTGAAGGGTGACGAGACGGGGGTTGTTGCTGAACTATCTTATCATTGGAAGTATTGAGTTCAAGGCCACCCGCGGCCTAAGGAGGGTTGGAAGAAGAAGAGAGGATAGACTTCCCCCTAAGAGTGGTTTGAACCACTTGGAGTTGGTGTGAATCAAGGTTGGATAAAACATTGATGAGAGCATTCAAGTTGAAAGATGGGGAAGCTTCCCCAGATGTGGCTTGAGCCGGAGGTTGAACCTGAGGGGAGGGATCAACCTCTTGGTGGGAGTCTACAACATAGACTTCAGAATTGTTAAAGTGAGAGGGAGAATAGTATCCCTCATGTTGGAGAGACTACACTTCACACTTATAGGCACACTTTCTTAGACTTGTGAATCTCTCCGCCAGATATTTCTTCTGTCAGACTAGGGGATCTTGTTTCAAGGCCTCCGAAAGTCTCTGCGGTTCTTTTTTTTATTTGTTTTTTTTCTTTCTTTTTTTTTGAAATGGGCTGAGGCCCTTATAAATGGGGGAGAGGGTGGATCGTTCGAACCGCCTCCCCCGATTTCGAAACCTCTCCCCTCTCTCTCTTTCTTCCGGTCGTCGCTTCGTCTCCCCTCCTCTCTTCTCTTTCGTTCGCCACCGACCGCCGTCGTCGTCGCCGGGGTGAGGAGGCCACCGTGCCGCACTCCCTCTCCCTTTCCCTTCTCTTCCTTTCTCTTCCTCTTTCTCTCTTCTTTTCTCTTCCTCTTTCTGTCATTCTTTCCCTCCCTTCTTCTTCGTTCGGAGGACGACGGAGCCCTAGGCTCCTCCATTCCCCCTCCCTTCCTTTCCTCTTCTTCCTTTTTCTCTCCCTCTTATCTCTTCTCTTCCTGTCCTCCTCCAGCGTCTGTGGGGTGGCAGCAGGGCGTCGCCGGTGCCACCGTGGAGAGGGCCCACGAGGCCATCGACTGGGGAAGGTCCAGTGCGTGCAGGTGAGAGGACAGTGTCGGGTGTACCGGGCGAGCGAATTGGGCAGTGGGCTGGTGGAGGGCACGAGGCAACGTACCGAGTAGAGGGTCCATGCATGTGTGTCAGATAAGAGCCAATGGGGGTGTGCCGGGCGAGGGCACCAGTCAGTGTGCCGGGTGAGGGTGGACTGGGGATGTGTCGGGTGAGGCAGGTAGCGTGCCGGGCCAGGGTCGATGCCAGCGTGTTGGGTGAGGGCAGACTGGGGATGTGTCGTGCGAGGCGGGTAGCGTGCCGGGCCAAGGTCAATGCCAGCATGCCGGGTGAGGGCGAAGAGCAGTGTGCCGGCCGCTGGGCTTTGAGAGTGTGCCGGTGGAACCCCCAGGGAGGTGCACCGGACGGAGGGAAGCCAACTTGAACTAAAGGAACATCCGGTGCCACCTACTAGGCACACCGTGATTTGTTGGGGTCATCACTCCTTGTGGACGAGCACCCATGTCTTCTCCTTACGTCTCCCGCCTAGGGGAGACTCTGCCAAAATTTTGTCAAAATTTCTTGGCGTTTTGTCTACTTTACTCCAGTGTAGCCTCTTCTAGTTTTCTTCTCTTGCCTGTGGCTTGTTCTGACTTTGAGGTCTTTGTATCTTGCAGACAAATGGCTGCCCTAAGTGGTTCTTCTGCTTCAACTGCCACCAGTGCCAAGTCCACTCCGTCTCTGGCGGTCCCCGCCATTACGTGGCACAACATAGAGGACCTTGACCGGGAGCACACTGAGGTGGCTAAATTGGCGGAGTCATCAGATTCTGAGACCGACACCATGGAATTCAGCTGGGTTGCACTGACCGACGGAGGTTTTACATTTGACCGGGCTGGCGACTACAAGAAGGATTATCCGAAAGACAAGCACCTCTTCTACTTCCTGGCGCACTTCCGCTACCGAGATAGATGGGATCTCAAGGCTGTGCGGGGCGCTGAGTGTGCCATCTTGCAGTTTCGGGACAGCCTAATGTACAATGTCCATCGGAGTGTGCCGTTGTATCTGGTGGGAGAGCCAAGAGAATGGAAGCCCGTGTTAGGGCTAGAAGAATTATTTCCTGTAGAGGATAAGCTGGCTCGGGCACCCGAGTTCACTCCTACCCATTGGGACAATGTGCCGGGAGGACTCATAAGGAGTAGCCCCGCTTCGGTTTATTTCTGGCTCCGTTGAAGTGGGGGTACCGGGCATAAAGTCGTGTTTGATTCTCTTGCGTGCACAATCTTGTTGATGTAGGGCTTAAAAATCCTTTAACCAAAGCAGAAAAATAAGGAAAGTGTTGGCGATAGTTAGGTCACGATAAACCAAAGACTGCTACCTGCGAAAATGGTTTTCACAAAACTACGACCAACCCCCTCCCTCTTTTTACATTTTATTATACAAGTTTCTGATTTTAATGGCCAATTTGCTTATAGGGGAATAGCCAAACGAGGATCGTGTGGCTGTAGGTCCATGCAGTGTACCTTGCACTGCCAAATTTTTAGCGATAAAGATTAGCATCGATGGGATTTGGGAAGTTCTTAGGCACAGAGATACTCTGGACAGATGTGGCACTATTACTAGCACAACAGGACAAGTGGGACGCCATGAGCCGTGCTTTTTTGTTCCCATGGGGACACATGATCCCCACGCTCGAGGATGTAGCAAGGATCACAGGGTTGCAGGTCCATGGAGTGTAGGTCAGTGGATTTACATACCCAGGCTACTGGGATCTGGCACAACGAGTGATAGGGTTGGAGCTCGAGAGACCAAGACAACCTTCCTCTCTTCTATGATGGGCCGGGCTATAGGAGAGCCTGGGGCTGAGGGGAGCAGGGATCACTGTGGGAGAGCTATCAGAGCAGCAGTTGTAGTGGCTGGTAGATAGATCCAGAGAGCGGGTGGTAGTAGGACCCAAACCAGAGGCAAATATGGTCTTAAGGTTTTTGATGCTGATGATAGGGAAGCTCCTCTTCACCACGAGGGGAGATGCAGTGAGTTGTCGGCTCCTACTAGTGCTTGAGGACTTGGATAGTGTTGGGGGCTACGCGTGGGGTGTAGCTGTCTTGGCTTTCCTCTTCGACTCTCTCAGCACCACCACTCAGCAGACGATACTTGGTAGGTTATCCCCATTCTTACAAGTAAAATTCAACCCTAAATGATTATGCAATTATTATTATTATTTGGTTATGCTGATGCACTGATGTTGTGATGCATGTGATGCAGGTATCAACATATGTCTACCTACCACACCTAGGCAAGGGACGGGAGGCACACCCCGACCATTTGTCCATTGCGAGGCGATGGGTGGCCGAGCGGGACACAGGCTCGCTCAGACGCTAGGTGTGAGCGATTCAGGATGACATCAACATGCTACCGTATGCTTCGATAAGACCTAAAACTCAATCCTAAATGCAAATGCATGTTTACTTAAACATCCTCTTGCTCTGCCTTACAGGTTTGCTAGACGCCCTATCAGGACGAGGGGCATGAGGGATAGCTATGGGTAGAGGCTGCACTAGCTTACTCTGGCCGAGAGATCTGGCTCTACTGCATGAACATTGTAGAGCCACTCCACTACCGACTGATCATGGGGACACAGGGAGTACATCAGCCAGATGTCTCCTTCTCGACATAAGAGACATCAATGGAGGAGCGCGTGGGACGACACTCATGTAGACTGTCAGGATCCATAGACTGGATTACCCGGGTAGAGGAGCAGATTCAAGACTGGACACAACGCGGCCATGTGGTGCGAGCTAGAGTGGACACTGATGAGGCCTACCTGACGGCCTATGCAAGACGCTATGAAGACTAGGTTTTCTATGGCACTCGACGACCGGTAAGGAGTTCTAAACTTTTATCCCCTAAGATGATTATGATGCACTGACTCCTTGACACACTTTCATGCAACTCGACCCCTAGGGATGCATCGCAGAGCTCCAGGGTTTGCTCCATTCGACCATTCAGTAGCGGGATGAGCTCCAGTGCTCATTGGTCCTCTTGGTAAGCGACACCACACACACACACACACATGCACACACGCACACACGCACTGTCAAATAGCTTGCACAAGAAAATACTCCTCAACACGCACATGGCTATGAGGTAGCCAACACACACACTCCGATCTCTAAATAGAGCCCCGAAAAACACTGAGGATACTCAGTAAACACACATGAAAGGTTAAAAAAAGAAACACAAAGCAACAAAGAAAATCTCTAAATAAGAAAGCTGAAATTCAGCTTCTAATCGGGGTCAAGAAGCTAAAGCAAAATGCTGTAAACCACGATTTGAAGGCTTCAATGGCACAAAGTTGGATCGAACTGGTTTTAGGTCTGTGAAACCTCTCCCCTCTTGCCTTCCTCTCAAGGTTTATGTTAGTGGCTTCAGGCAGGCTCTCCCTCTCTTTTTCCTCTTTTTTTTGTTCTCTTCTTCTCCAAGCTGCTATGGTTGAAGCAATGACAGTGGCAGTAGCTTCTTCATGTAGAAGGCTGCTATCTATAGATGGAGGGGGGCACATGATTTTCCCTCCCAGATCCTTCCTTGTTGGTTGGAATAGAAATAAGGTTCTTGGACAAAGGAGATCTTCCAGATCCACCTCCTGATTGGTGTAGGCGCCAGAAAGTGAAGCGACGAAAGGCATGGGATGCGTGTGTCCTCCCTCTAAACTACTGCTGCTACTACCTACAGTGCACAGATTGGAGATAAAGAAATAGTGTGATCGCTAGAGACCTATACCTGGGCCTCACAGGAGTAGGATGATCATGAACGCCTTAGTAATCGGGAGATGGTGGGTTCTTCTGTCCTCACTCTCGGCCGGCCAAGAACAAGGTGCCCTACAAGTCAACGATGAAGTTCCTGCAAGTTAACCAGCAAACAATGAAAATCAACCCATTAGACTATGACAGTGTAATATATGCTAAAAATGAAAGGAAGAACATGCAAATGGGGATGATCGTACCGAGAAGGGGGGCGGAAAGGGGGATGGTCGAGACTTTCGACCATCCGTCTTCCCTATGTTTTGGGATTGGAAAACCTCTTTAAAGAAAGGGATTAAGGAAAATCTTATCATGCATGGATGCTGTAAAATGGACTAGAAAGTAGTAAAATGGAGGACAAGGGAGAGGAAAGACGGGGTTGCCCGTCAACCAATAGGAGGCGGCCAACATTGTGGCCACTCAAGGGTGGTGGGCGGCCATGTCAATGGTCACCCCCCTACCACTAGGACTCGTCCGTAGCAGAACTCTTTGACGGTGGGTTCTACCAGTAGGGGAAGGTTGGGGAAGGTGCTCTCGTGCTCACAGCTCTTTCTCTGAGCTCTAAGGAACTATCATCCCTCTCCTCCTCCAAAGAATGTCCACCCTCTCAAAGTGTCCAACCCCTTCACGAAGTGTACCCCAACCCCCTGTGAGAATGGTTCGGAATGGGTTTTGTATGTGGGGGCAATCTCCATCCAAAAAAAAATATTCAAAAATAGAGTGCATGTGACGCTACGTGAATCTCGAACCTCCCAAAGTGGGAGCAGTTTTGGAGGACGTGCTTGGATTGGGCAGATCGTGGAGTTGACAAATAGTTGATAGGAGGCAGCCAAGGCTCTGGCCGTCCAAAGGAGCTGGGCGGCCAAGTTGATGGCCTTCTTGAGGGTGAGGGCGGCCAGGTGTGTGGCCACCTTGAAGACTGGGTGGCCAACTATGTGGCCACCTTGAAGATTGGGCGGCCCACTGTGTGGCCACCCTGGAATGGGCTAGGCGGAGAGCTATCTGGCCGCCCTGGGTTCTGGGCGGCCAACACCCAAGCCGCTTAGAGATCAAGGCATGGAATGTCTTTTCTATAAATATCAACCTATTTTCCTTTTTTCATTTCATTCTTCTTCTTCCTCCTTCTTCCTTCTCCCCACGTGACCGTGCCCTCTCCCCCTCTCTCTCGTTCGATCGCACGGCGAGCTCCCACCGGCTGCAGACGGCCTGGGGCGACGGCGTGGCGACGACGACGATGGCGAGGCGGTCATAGCGGCGTAAAGATCGTGGGATTTCGTGGAGGAACGAGGGTTTCTAAAAGCTTCCATCGTGATTTCGACGTCGATTCGGCGGAGCATTCGCTCCATTGAGGTAGGGTGACGTCCCCTAGCTCCCCGCGTTCCATTTCCGTGGCTTGTAGGCCGCGGCGAGGCCGTGAGATGGGGTTTCCATGCCGGGGAGAGTTTATCATGATTTGGGGAGTGATCGCCCGATCTAGTGATTCGTCATGTTTTTGGCCGATCCAAGGCCATAGAATCATGCCTGGGGCTATCGGGGAGCTTCCCCGTTGATTTCCCCCTCTCCAGTGGAGGTACGGGGGCGTGGTTGGCATTTTTAGGTTGTACGCATCGTTTCACCGTCGGATCGTCATAGCGGTCGTACCAGAGACCGCTATGTGCATAACGAGCCTAGGCAGGTGCGTTATGCTTCATATGTTTCGCGTCTGGGTTTTGAGGACATAATGGTCACTCGACTGACCGTTATGTCAGGCATAACGCCCCAAAGGCGGTGCGTTATGGTTTCCGACCGTTGGATTTGACCTTTGGCTGTGACTGTTGGGGGCCTAGTCACATAACGCACCTGGGGAGGCCCGTTATGTACCTTAACGCCCCAGGGAAGGTGTGTTATGGTTAACGCCCTTACCCTCCACTTAACGTGCCAGAGCTGGTCCGTTAAGGTCCATAATGCCCCTTGAGGAGTGCGTTATGCTCCGTTTTGCTCCATGACATAACGCACCAGATTAGGTACGTTATATACATAACGCCCCTTGAGGAGTGCGTTATGGTTCTTTTTGTGACTTGAGGCTTAACGCACCCCTGTCGGCCCGTTAAGCACTATAACGCACCTGGGCAGGCGCGTTATAGTCTGTTTTCTGTCGGGAGCGACTGACGACTGAGTTGGACCGTCCATTCTCTCCCGCACGACTATGAGTTAGCCGTGCATCCGTGAGTGGCCAATGATGGACCGTTCATCGTCTGAGACCTAGCCGGTGGTTTTTCGTGCTGATTCGAGTCCTGGGTGAGCGGACCTCGATCCACGTGCTGACCTGTGGTCTGGCTGATGCTGGGCATCGTGTGAAGACCAGGTGTGGGGCGCCGTGAGGGGTCCCGGGATGTGACGTCTTCGGCTTATGTCACCATGAGTCGGTGTCGTACGAGGAGCGATCCTTGTACTCGTTTACTTCCGGAGTCGGTTTCCGTGACTTGAGGGTCTGTACTTCCGGTGACCCATTCACTAGTCGTAGCTTCCACGGCACGCGTGTGTCAGCCCACTAGGAGCACTGGTGTGGCGCACCTGAGAGAGACGGTGAGTAAGCTAGTTACCGTAGGGCCCCCGCGTGCCACCGAGTCCGGGCTGGTGGGGGAATTACCAGCTAGAGGACAGACCTAGGGCGTATGGTCTGGGTGTGCACACGAGGCTGAGGGCTCGAACCCGCGCCGACGAGCGTGACCTCAACTAGTCCTTGTTTGTGGTACTTTGGTTACTGTGCGTGTCTGAGTCTCGTGCCTGGGGCGCTGTAGCTAGACACTTGTGACGCGGTATAAGATGTCAGTGGACGCATCCGGTCGTTCTTCTAGTGGGAGGTGCTCCTGTCACGTGACGTGTCGTTGGTTTTGGGCCATTCCGATATTCCCCCAATCGCCTCCTGCACCCAAAAACCAAAAATGAAAAATCTTCCCCTTCGCACTGGAGAGATCCTCTGTTTTGTTCCCTAGGCTGGGAGTTACAAGTCATGGGAAAAAAATCGTGCAGAATGGGGGAAAGAAACGTGCCCGCGAGTTGGGCCACATGCTCTGACCGAGTAAATAGGGGAGGGTGGTCAAGCCTTTGGTCACCCAACAGTAGAAGGAGGCCAGGCATTTGTCCACCCAGCTGGGGAAGGCGGCCATCGCCCAAGCCTCCTTGAAAGGAGGGCGGCCAGGACTCTGGCCACCTAGCAGACCAGGGCGGCCATTGCCCTGGTCACCCAAGACTGGGGGCGGCCAAGTCTTTGGCCACCCAGACCATGCTCCTTGGGCCCGTAAGTGTACGAGGCCTAATAGCTTTAAGGCTATGGGCTGGGCTTTAAAACTCAAAACATCAGAAAACCAAGTACCATAATTAATGTCATTCACACGAAGGTCCATTGAGGATCTGCAGGATGTCTAAAATTAGGAGTCTACAGCACCGTTGGCGAGCTGGGAGAGGCGGGAACGTGATGGAATGATCGTGGAGCGTGATGGCGTGGAGGATGGAGCATGGCATTGGCGCAATCCCTCGGTGGATTCAAAGCTGATGTATTCAGTTCGTGTAATGGTTTTCAGCGTGGTTTAGTTGTTTCGACGTGCGAGAACTTCAGTGGAGGTAGGGAGATGGATCACCTACATCTCTGCTACGATCCCTCGCGATTTGGATCCGAGCGGTGCGAATTTGAGCGGGTTTTACTTCAGTTTGGGCGAAGCGTGCTTCGGGGGTGTGTGACGAGTTCACCGAAAAATGGCGACGGTTTTTAGCTAAATTAGTTTGATTGGAACCCCCAGCATGTCAGCATTCCATTTTTGCTGATTTCGTTGTGATTGGTGGTCATTTGTGACTGGTACGAGCCCGGGAACCCATGTTACTCAAATAGGGTCGATTCGGTGGAATTACCCGTTTCTTATCGTTTAAGTGTCGAATCGAGCCCTCCGAACTGTGGAAGGTTATTTTCATGCTTAGGGTTGTTTCCCCTTTGTTTTAGAGCGAATGGGGTGTGGAAAGGCCGAGATCCAGCCGATCCCCTGCTTTTCTCGCTGTATCGTGCTCGCAGTTGTTTCGGAGACCGTTTCTTACCTCTTGCGGCCCATTAGTCGACCGCTAAGCGTTGAGGTTATTGGTTAAATCTTAAGTCGGTTCGGGTCTTAGCGGTCTCGCGATAGACTATTTCTCTTGGCTAGCGACCCATTGTTGGACTGCTAAGCTTCATCCAGTGGCCCATTAGGTGACCGCTAGACGTTAGTGTTGGATTAATTGGGCTGAGCGGTCTTATGATAGACCGCTAAGCTTGCTTTGGCGGCCCTATGTTCGACCGCTAAGCACCGTTGACTCTAGTCAACAATTCTAAGTCGGTTTGGGTTAGCGGCCCACTTCTCGACTGTCTATAGTCTTTAGCTGCCCATCTCTAAACCGCTAATATCTATTTGACCGAAGTCAATGTTTTATGTCAGCTCAGGCGTCCCCCTTCACAGTCCATATGTAGACCGCGTAGGTCCATTTAATGGTCCACTGTTAGACCGTTTAGGTGGTTTGACCAATATGTCGGTTGTGGGTTGACTGTGTCTAGCGGCCTATTATGCGGCTGCTATAGTCATCTCATGGTGCATTCTATGACCGCTTAAGTCTCCTCGTGGCCCACTCTTTGACCGCCAGTTGTCTGGGATCTCTGGGTAGTGTAGCGGCCCATCAATTGACCGCGTATGTTGTCTAGCGGCCAAGAGATAGACCGCTTATGCCCCAGAGTGCTATTTTTCGTTGTTTTGGCTTCTAATTGTCTTGGCTTAACCTTTTGATTTGCCCATTATCCCGTGGATGTCTCTAGACGTCCTATGAGGGCTGAGACCATGTTATAAGGTAGCCAGGAGTGCCTTTGTGTTGATTTGTGTCCCGTGCTGCTTCAGAGTCATTATTGGTTTCCGATCAACCCGGTATGATCCAGTGGTTGACACGTGATCTAGTGAGTGTCTCATCTATCTTGTCCAGATTGAGACATAGTTTTAGACATCTTGAGGTGATGTCTTACCTCGATTTACGTGTCCATGTGTCTTGAGAGTCATTGTGTTCCCTTAGGTCTTCGTGATTCGTTTTATTGGGATGTTTGGATCCGGCTGTCTTGTGCCATTTCCTTTCTCAGTGTTTAGGTAGATTGGTGGCTTATTACCGCTTTGTACAACGATCTTGACCTTGAGTCGTGAGACTCAAGTATCATTGTGTCAGTAGGTCTAGTTGTCATCGTGAGTCTGATGGCAGTTTGGTGTGCTGCCTTGTGTCTTGTGCTTGGTGCTTCGTACTACATGGGACAGTGCGTGCTAGCCTGTCTGTACTATAGCACTCATGTTTTAGAGTCTCTATGTCTTGTGAGCCTCCACTAGTCATAGCCTGATGACACTTTTCTGTCTGTCGACCCACCTGGGAGTGGTGACGGGGCAATTCCCAAGATACGATTTTTAGGCTAGTTTCCGTGGGCTCTCTTGCCTTGCAGTAGTGTCCTGTTGGGGGAGAAAACTAGCTAGAGGATTGGATCAAGGCATTGAGCTTGTGTGTGCACACGTGGTTAGGGGTGTTTGGACGAGCGCCAACGGACGTAACCCTGACTAGTCACTCGTTACTGTTGTTCCTAGTATGTGGTTCAGTGAGTAACTCGGTTACCACCGTTCTAGGGTGTGTGAGAGATACTTGGGGCGCAGTGTAAGACGTCAGTAGATGCATCTGGCTGTTCTTCTAGTGAGGAGGCGCTTCCGTCACTTGACGCATGACTCTAGTGTTCCTCGGAGTTGTGTCCTTCCTGGGTTAGTCTTTTCATGGCTTTACCCGAGGTCAGCTTCGTGTAACGTGCACAACGTTCTAGTCATGTATGCGCTAGTGTTTCTTATCTGTGTAGGTCATTTTTAGGGCTTTTTGCCTGTGTTGTAGACCGTAGTTTCGGGCCTAATGCTTGGTTGACGGATCGGTAACTCCTGACTTTGTGAGATCAGGGTTCACCCTTCTGTTATCATTTGGAGTAGCTTAGGGAATCGTGCATTGTCCAACAGCTGTGTTTCTGTCCTTTACGGCTTTTCCCTTTTCTTTTAGCTGTTTCTACTCCTACTTTTATAGCTTTCTTTTACAGCTTTTCTATTGTAGCTTAGCACTGTTGTCTTCCTTGTTCTTCCTGCTTTGCTACTATTTAGCTGTTGTTTAGCGTGTTACTATGTTATTTCCAGTGGGGGTCCACGTGACCCCTACTGAGTCAGTGACATGAGGCTCACCCCTGCTTTTCAGGTGTGGTCGTTCTGCTTCTTCCACGTGCACAGACTTGATAGTGCTATGTGCAAATGTGCACAGACCTTGTTAAGCTATATGCAAAACATGCACAGACTTAGTTACGTGATATGCAGGCATGCACAAAGAACATGCACAGACCTTATATTAAAACCTGCACAGACCTTATAGAGCTATGTGCTAACATGTACAGACCCTATATATGCTATGTGCAAAACATGCACAGACCCTTGCATGCATTATCCAAAAAGAGCGTCGACCTTAGTTACTGTACCAGCAAAAGGTGCACCGACCTTCTTCATGCAGCCATGCAATGAGCATCGACCTTGTATGCATGTGAGCAGTGCTATGCATTGACCTTACTTGCTGGAGAGCAAAACTAGCATCGACCTTAGTTGTAAGTGGCCAAAACTAGCATCGACCTTAGTGTGAAGCATATGCTCACTAGCGTTGACCTTAGTTGTATGTGGCCTGAACTTGCATCGACCTTACTTGCACCGCAATAGTAACATGCACCGACCTTGTCAACACAAATGAAATCAAGCATCGACCTTACTATGCTAGAGAGCAAAGTGGTGTTGACCTCAGTTGCATGAAAGCAAAACTGGCGTCGACCTTAGTTAGACTAGCATCGACCTTAGTACCAGAATGAACATGTTATGCATGGACTTGTCTAATGCATGCAACCTATTTGATTAAATGACTGGAGTATTTAAATATGCACCGGCCTTACCTGACTTGTCACATACAACATGGTGCATAAAGATGTCTGCTGCAACTGAAACATTAGGAATCTACTATCCTATTCATAGAGCATTAGTATAAAGGTTGGTTAACTTAAAAAGGGGAAGGAAAACAGAAATGTTGAATATAATCAAGTTGAATAGAATGCATTAGTATAATTGTTGAATACACATAATGCAAAACAGCAATGAGACTGAAGTTGGCACCGATCATCTGGCGTTGTGCCATGAGGCTTTCTGGCACCGGTGTGTTGGATGGCCGGGGTTGAGCTTCGGCCAAGGGCACACCAAACCCAGTTATTGTAGGGCTCCAGATTGCGGCAGCTGAGGTGTTGGGGTCATTTGGCCCTCCTAGCGAGACAGGCGTCTCTGTTGAAGGCCCGACAGGCGGCTGAGGATGAAGTTCATGTTTCTAAAGCAAGCCTTGCAGGAGGGCCTTCAGGTGTTGGTTCTCCTTCATGAGAGTCTCATGAGTCACCTCTTGGACTTCATTGGCCAGAGGATCATTGTTGACTGGTTCTGTGTTGACGGGGGTGGCACGCTCCTCAACAGGGACTTCCTCCACTCGTGCCAATGCCTGAGGTCCGGTAGAAATACCGACTTAACTGATTGAAGCCAATGGCTGAGTCAGGTGACGAGACCTCCTAAGGTGAGATATAGGTTGGTTTAGATCGTCGATCTGAACCTCAGGCTGGTGCCTAGTGGTATAGCACGCGAACACCCTAACTGCGTCACTGAGGAGCCGGATCGTCTGCCTTTTCCTGGAGCACCTCTTTGGGTAGATAGGTGTCCCCAGCCTATCGAAGATCGAGGTGCATTACAGAGGAGTCTCCATCATGGCATCTGCCTGAGGAGGGCTTGGGGGCGGATGTTGATGGGGCCCAGAACGAGCCCGTCACTATTTCTGCCTATTTGAAGGAGAGGCGAGGAGTGGCTAGGCACCGTCAGGTGATGCGACTGTAGAATCAGTAGCACCTTGCTTGGCACGACGTCCTAGTGCTTGGCACGACTGCAGAATCAGTAGCACCGTCAGGAGTGGCTAAGACGTGCCTTCTAGACGGCTTGAGCTTCCTCCGGGGTAACCCAGATTCTTCTCAAGTCAGAATGTTGGTCTCCCTTGTCATTATCTCTTCGACGGGACTTGGGAGTTTGGACACTAAACTGGCGCTGGTGTCTCTGGGCCGCTGCGGGAGCATCTGCCCATCTGAGTTCTGCCTTATCTTCTCGCGTTCGACGCAGAAGGCTAAAGCGGTTGGTAGTCGAGACCGTGGAGACGATCCGCTTTGGGGGTGTGATGGGTTTGCTCCCATCTAGGCGAATCCGTAGATTGCCGACAATGATGGTCTTGCCGGAGTTACTGGTGGCAGTGACAGGTCGCTTGCCTTTACGGCCGTGATGATGCTTCTTCTGGGGAGCCGAAGATGACTCCGCTCCGAGGTGGTAGATCGAGAAAACTTGGCCCATGACTGTCGGTGGCATGAGGCCATCGACTGGCAATACTGGAATCGGTCCCCAAGACCCAAAGTTTGTAGTGGAGGCCGACGGCTGGGTGGCTCGAGTGTAAGCCCTCGCCTGAGCTGACAACAGTGTCGCGGCTGCCCACGATGACGTGCTTGTACTCAGAGTTGGCACTGTAGGGGGTGCTGGCGACCCAAGGCCTTGAGCCTAAACCGGGGACTGGCGGGACCGGAAGGTGGGGCATAGGGCTTTCGGTGCACACCGGGGCCATCACGTCCCATAGAGGTAGACCCGTACTAGAAGTTGGCATCATTACATTGTAGGGAACATGCCCCCACGATAGAGCCGAGGGATGCGGAACCTGACACGGATCACTCACTCCAGGCGTCACCTGCGAGAGACCCCGACGTTGCATGCCCGATTTGGATGTTGAGTAGCCTCGAACCGGGGATTGATGGCCCGAGTGAGGCGATTGCATGTCAAAAATTTGGGTCGGAAGGCCCGAATGAGATACTGGGGAGCCCTGCCCCCAGGTCAGGAGACCCGTGCGAGGAGCTGGCACTAAATTATTTAGTTGAATGTTTATGTGCGTGATTTCAAAATTAATTATTATATTTTGAAATTATCGCTATATCTCATTGTAATTATGTGATAATTACTGTTAGATGCATGTGATGTGTCTTGTGTGTGGATGGATGATCATGGACTTAGAATCATGTGATGATGCTCTTTATGGTGAATGGTATATGTGATGTGATTATTGGGGCTTGCGTGCCTCCTTATCTCTCTCTAATTAATCTGGGTTGCACATTCTATCTCCCCCTATGTTGTACTCCCCTTGACTAGTTCAAGGTTTCTTATTATTATCTGATATACATTTGTGGGCCTACGTGCCCAATTACAAATACTGCTTGTAATGATGACAAGCGGATTGAGACAAAGAAGGAGACCGGCTACGAGGACCTCAGGAGATTCTTCACATCCAGTGGGAGCATTGGATGCTCCAAGTTCTTCTATTTACCATGACTGTATGCATTACCAACTAGCTCTGGTAATGTCTTTTAGGAGTTTAAGGTCCATGATCATCCATTGTTATTATTACATATATATACATGATATATATGGATGTGCTACTTATTACATATATAAATATTTAGAGTATATATGATACTCCAAATTCTTATATGTATGTAGCACGTATATTGATGAGACTAAAATTTTAATCAAAACCCCTCGATCTAATATTAGGTTGTAAACGTGAGGCATTAAGAATGACCCACGTAATCTTCCGTTGTTATAGTCTAAGTGAGCTGCTCTTAGATTGTGTGGCTTTGTTGTGCTCTCACAAGGCCCTCACAGCAAGGGGGCAGAGACTTAGGCTAAGGCTTAGGCTGAATCTTGGGATGGGTGCCGACATGACTTTGTTGTACTGCCACAAGGGTCATGTCTTGAACCCACTCTCATAACGTAACAACAGGTCTAGCCCAACCAGCCTTTTTGATTTGTTGTGCTGCCACAAGGTCACAAGTGGTCTGGAGGCTGAATATACTAAAAGTTACAAGGAGTTGCAATTGGCAAGAGTTTCCTACCCATTAAGTATGAAGTGGTTTGTTGTGTTGCCACAAGAGCACTACCATAATGTTAATGGGATTCTAGTCCCACTAGGATACTACTGGAGTATCCTGTCTTTGCACATTTTGGGGGTTGTGCAAATTTGTCGAAAATTAGTGGGAGTTATAAATTAGGATTAAAGATCGCATCTTAATTTTTAATTAATGAACATTTGTAATGTTATCTAATTATCACATGTCTTCTCTTGTAGACTTCTATGGCGGTCCACCCGTTACGCGACATACTTGATGCCAACAGGCTTACTGGTCCAAATTATAGTGATTGGCTCAGGAATTTGAGAATTGTTCTCACAGCTAAGAAAATTGCCTATGTTCTTGAGCAGCTTGTTCACCCTCTTCCTACTAATGATGTCGATGAGGCAGAAATGGTTCTTTATGAAAAGCATAAGGAAGATGTCACTCTGGTACAATGTTATATGCTGGCCTCCATGACTAATGAGTTGCAAAGACAGCATGAGAAGATGGATGCTAGATCTATCTTGTTCCACCTAGAGGAGCTCTTTGGAGCTCAAAGTAGAACAGAGAGATATGGGATATCAAAGAATCTGTTCGGGGCCAAAATGTCTAAGGGAACATCTTTGCAGATACATATTCTCAAAATGATAGAGTGGATTGAGAGACTGGCAGAATTAGGTTTTGAGATGAACAAGGATTTGTGCGTTGACCTAATTTTGTAATCTCTCCCAGGTTTATTCTCCCAATTCATAGTCAATTTCAACATGAACAAGATAGAATGCTCTAAAAACAAAAACCTGTAACACAAAAGAACAAAGAGCAAAATAAAAATCAGCACAAAGTCAAACAAAAAACCCACACAATTATTTGGAAACTCAACGGACAGAACATAAAACAAAACCTCAAAAATCAACACACAAGAAACCAACCATAATGTACAAGGAAATTCTCCTCAAAATAAAGCACCCTGTGCAGAAGAACATTGACTTAAAGAGCAGACATTATATAAAAACCACACCAAAATACTGCCATAAGTCTAGCTAAAAAGGTTATGGAAAACACATGAGTTGTTATAATCACACACCGATGCCCATTCACAAACAGGATCAAAATGAATGGTGTGAGCTAATCCACTGATCAGTTCTTGCTATGGAAGATACAACAATTCCTCTCCCCATGTATATCCCATATGGTAGCATGAAGCGCCATCCACCAGACAAATTTATTCAATCAATCTAAGCCTCCAAGTATGCCTTCAACCCTGCTTTACTAATCACATACCATGGCCATTAAACCAAGAGGACACAACTTCAGCTATCTTTGGCATCCATTCGCGGAAGAACTACCTCATTCATTGTATCCATATCTAAGAAAATATTCTCCATTCTCCATTCCTAACATGAGAACCCCATTGGGCTGCTATATCTAACTTACAGAAGTATGTTTTCTAAAATAAAAATGAGTTCAGAGAGTCTCCTCTCTTCAAGTAATAACCTTTTCCATTCCAACATATCCCTCTCTGGAAGGCCTTCTCATCACACCCAGACCTCCGGATATGAGAACACGCATATCTAGTGTCGCATAAACGATCTCTATTCCCGGTTCCCGAAATGGACACTGGATATATCTCTTGTGCCTCCTTCCTCCTCCGTCATTTCAAATGAGAAAGGGCTTCCCCAAATAGGTACCTTCGACAAAATATAGCCACACAAGAACGACTATTAATCGACTAATAGAAAAGATGGTCGAAATAAAACTGTCGAGCACCTTTATCATTTCCTCGTGTATCCCAACATGGGAATAAGACTGGAAGTACGCCATGTCGAACTCGGTGCAGCGAGGAACCGCCCTTTCCTCATGCTGCTGCTGTGGGTATGAAGATGAAGAAGAGCCAGCTCTAAACGAACCTCGCCCCGCTCCCTTCCCTCGCCGGTACCGGGCCTTCTCCGGCTGGCCGAAGCCGAACCTGTTCGACTCGGTCAGCCCGTGGTACACGTACCCGTTGCCGGTGAAGCCCGGGTTCCCCGGCATCATCTCGACCCGACCGCGAGCAAAACACCAAAAGCCAAAAGATATAGGGCTTCCCCTTCACTTCCCAATCTCAGCACCGCCCTAACTGCTATGCGCCCTCAGCCAAGCAATGCAGAACCCTCCTCTCCCTTGATCCTCCAACTTCCCATACCCTCACTCCTCTCTCCCTCTCTCCGCCACACCTCCTCCTGGGTCCAATCGCAGCAGGACTGGGTCGCCAGAACCCGACCGAGCAAGAAAGAGTTGGAGCTTGGATTGGTGACGCAGGGTGTCTCTCCGCCTTCGAAGGCTCCTCTCTGGGGGGGCTTCAGCAGTTCACCGCGGCGGTAGGGGCAGCATCGGGCGAGCAGCGGGGGTTCCCTCCGCCGTCGGAGTCGGGGTCGACGGCGAGCAACGCCGGTGTGGGGAAGGAGGCGTCGCTCTCACAGACAGAAGTCACCTGAGAACACGACCGGGAGGTGGGAACCAACACCAGGGCGTTTTCCCGTTGGCCACCCCCGCACCGCTAGGCTGGTTTTTCCTTTTTTTTAATGTTTTTTGTCGGGGGGGGGGGGGGGGGGGGGGGCGGGAGCTACAAAAGCAATCCGAAACTCTTCCAAAAGGATCCGAACAACCTAATAAAGATCCGCCAAGACCCAATAAAGATCCGGCAAAGAATCTGGGGTGTTACATTCCTCCCCTCCTTTAAGAAATTTCGTTCTTGAAATTTAAGGACAAGTAAGGGTAAGGCAGGGAAGAACAACCCAACAACTGCCAACACAAGACACGAGAGACAGAGCTCAGAGGAACAATGTCAGATCATTATCACGAGGACACGCTTAGGAGTGAACACGACACAAGTGAACACAAGTCTGACACCTCCGAAATAAGGCAACGTCACTTACGTCTCACAGGAAAAGAGACACGATCCATGCCACGACAATAGATATCGGGAAAATAAAATGACAGACACGGCAAGCATAAGCTTAAATAAGGAAACATAGCCCTCACAGCTGACAGCTCGACATCATCGGCTCCAGTGCCAAAGGCTACAATGAAACGTGGCACACAAAAAGCCAACGACAGCATCGGACCACAAGCACAATCATGTTAGTTCTCACTCAGATATTACATCTGAGCGAGTCGTAAACTAACTCTGCCAGGAAAGAAGAGTACAACAAAGCTAACTGACAAGATCTGATCCACACAGTGCCAAGACAGATTCACAGGGAAACAACGACAAAATGACAATAGCAACAATTACAGGATCCCAGCTCCGTTACTGAACCCAGAACCACAGAACACAACTGCAAGTTGGGTCACATCAAGGCACGACGATAGCTGAATGCATGACCACAAGGGACTAGTCATGCATTGAGCAGCTTATCAAGAAAGACCCACAACAATGATAACAACGACGATCTTGGGGAACACATCTCAAGGATCACGATCACGCCTCGAGAATGCAACACCCAAGAAAGAATTATAGAGGAGTAGAGGGTACTCAATCAGCAGTCGTGCCGATAGCTTCCCCAATACTCACAAATGCCGATGTCAATGCCATAATGCCTCTAGCAATGACACGGCAAGACAACATCAAGGCACAGGAGGCCAAGACGAAGTCACATCGAGAAAAATAATTCTCTCGATCGGCCAGAATCTCACAACAACGATCCTCGACTTGGGGGTCACCATCCTACATGCTTCTACTGCGCACTCATACAACGCACACAGGCATCAGACATATCTCGGTATCTGCATCTCAGTACACACTCGGCGCCATCATAATTCATGAAAATTACAATATAACACGCCACGAGTACTGATCCTATGATTAACCAATCACAGGTCGCCTAAGTGCAAATGAAGGAGAGTACCAGCTTCAGCACAAGGCACAAGGAAAGGCTAATCTTGGTTGACCATTACGTCCTGAAATAAATAATGAGCCTTCACAACACATCAGTCGCTAGACACGGCACGACAAACACGGTGCATAACGGCCCTCAAAATAAGGAGTAGGTCCAAAGCCAAGCGACCATAGAACAAGGAGAAGATCAGGCTCAGAATAAACACTGTCCACACTTAAGTAGACACAGGACAAAGGCCTCACTAAGATAGCAATTTTAAGGCTTACCTCGAAAGATTTTGCCAAATAGGATGAGAAGAATCAAGCTCACTAATAGTAGCTCACCAAGAAGGCAAAATCCTAGGTTCGCTTGAGCATCTTCTTAATCGAGGCAACCAAACGACCACTTCAACAGAAGCGAAACACCTCAGGAGCTGAATAGACTTAAGCTGGGATGACCAAAATAATGTAAGAACGTGTACGGCCATTACACCAATGCTAAAAGTCATCAGCCACCTGAACAAGCCGTGAAAAAACCTTGAACAATGTACCTCGCCAAATCGAGGTTCTTCAGTAATTTCTGCTCGTTCACCTCGGGCGAGAAGTTGGTGACTCGGAGAGAGGGGTTGCCGATCTCCAGTGGAATCACAACTTCTGTGCCATACACCAACTAGAAAGGGGTTTCACCGGTGGCCATTCTTGGAGTAGTTCGGTGTGACCATAGTACACTCGGTAATTTCTCGAGCCAGCTTCCCTTGGCCTTGCTGAGCCTGGTTTTAATACCTTTTAATATAACTTTGTTGGCATTTTCGACTAGTCCGTTGGTCTGAGGGTGGGCTACCGAGGTGAAGTGGGTACGAATATTTAGGTCGGCACATCTATCTCTAAAGTAGTGAGAATCAAATTGCCAACCATTGTCGCTCACAATCACCTGGGGATACCAAAATGACAAATGATCGACTTCCAAACGAAGCTCCAAACGACCGACTCGGTAATCCTGGCAGTGGCTTCGGCTTCAATTCACTTCGTGAAGTAGTTGATGGCGATGATGACAAACTTCTTCTGGGCCTGAGCCATAGGGAATGGCCCCAGGATGTTGATTCCCCACCGAGCGAAGGGATATGGCTCGGTAAGGGTGACGAGCTCCGAGGCTAGCTGGTGGACCAGATGGTCAAAACACTTAGTCGATTAGTCACGTTGGAGCATGGGCCACCAGTAACCCTGTCGGAGCAAGATCCTGGTGAGTGATCTTCCTCCTTGATGCGCGCCGCAGATGCCTTCGTGAACTTCTTGAATTGCTTGGTTGGCTTCGCCGGCGCCGAGGCACTTGAGGAGGGGGCCGGAGGAAGACCTACGATACAGGGCATCATCCAGGATGACAAAGTCCTGGGCTTGGTACTTCAATCTCTGAGCTTCCCGAGGGTCGGGGGGCTCTTGAGAGTTTGGAAGCCAGGATACGTAGGGGGCCCGCCAGTCGCTCGGGGGTGCCGGGTTGATGGTCATGAGTTCAGATTCGATGCTCGGTCATTCTAGCTCCTCGAGGAGGACTGACTGAGTACCTTCGGGGCTGAGAGAGGAGGCCAGACGAGAGAGGACACTCACCTGGGAGTTTTCCTCCCGAGCTATCCCGACTACCTCAAAACTGTCAAATAGTTGGGCCAACCCTCTGACCATTTAGAGGTACTTGATCATTGGCGCTTCCCGAGCCTCGTAGTGACTGTTGACCTGACTGGCGACTAGTTGGGAGTTGGTGTGGATTCTGACTCGCTCGGCCCCCAATCGACGTGCCATCCTGGCTCCCGAAATGAGGCCCTCGTACTCAGAGGCATTATTGGACGCCGAGAAATTGAACTTCAAAGCGTACTGTAGCTCCGCCCCTTCGGGGGATTTAAGGAGGACACCGGCGCTGCTTCCAGATGAGTTGGAAGACCTGTCGACAAATAGGTCCCAAGTGGGTCCGTGCACGCACGAAAGTGTTTCCTCTATCGGGATGGTGCTCTCTGCGATGAAGTCTGCGAGGGCTTATCCCTTGATGGCCGAGCGACGACGGTAAGAGATATCGTAGGCCCCGAGCATGATGGCCCACTTAATGAGGCATCCTGAGGCTTCAGGGTGAGGGAGGATCTTCTTCAGGGGTTCGTCGGTTAACATGACGATGGAGTGCACTTGGAAATAGGGTCAGAGGTGCTTGGCCAAGGTTACCAATGCTAGCACGAGTTTCTCGTACCTTCTTTCAGCCTCGTTGAGCACTTTACTGGTGTAGCAGACTGGTCTCTTGACTCCCGAGTCATCTCGGGCTAGGACTGAGCTTACTGTGAAAGGGGTCACCGAGAGGTAGATGTGTAGCGCTTCGCTCGGAACCACCTTTGAGATCCTCAGAAGACGTACAATGCAGTGGTACTGTTCCAGAGTTGAAGAACGCACTGGTTCACCCTGCACAGCGTTCCGAAGGTCCGACCGGTAAAAACACACGGAAATCGCTAAACTCAATCCGGGACGTCCGAACAAGATTCGAAACCCACGGATCCTAATCCGAAGAATATCCGAAAAATCTGGGGCATCACAATGTGCTCTTTCGGCGAACCTTGTCTGTTAAACTTCTCGAACTTCAGTGGTTTATTGACGTCGAGAGGTAGCCTCTTGGCCGCATGATGGACAAGGTAAGGTAACTTGTACACATCAAAAGTGGCATGATCATCGTTGCCTTTATCGGCCAGCTTCTTTTCGATCATCTATTCTATGATAATTTTATTTGCCATCACTTGGTCAGCCAGGCCTAGGCAGAAGTGGGTCTGTTGCATTTGCGGTGTCGCCGCTGTTGCTTGAGGTGCTGCGATAATCCCCTAGTGTGGAATAACCGGGGGTTGCACTGAAGTGGCATGTTGCTGCTGGGAGGGAGTGCCCCCTGTGTAATCAGGCACCAGCTGAGACGCGGTCGCCTGTGGTGAAGCATCAAGGGTTTGGCCCTCGTTTCCCAGGGTTTCAAGAGGAACCTTCGCCTGTTTGGAGGTAGATGCTTGTGCATTCTTTTCATTCAGCTGCTTTTTCAATGTTTCAACCTCCTGCCGATATTCTTGCAACAACATCAGTATTGCAAGGTCATGCATGGCGGGGTTGAGAGTGACACCTCCTTCCCCAGCTGGACTTTCTTCGGACGACGTGGATGGTCTCCGACCGTCGCCTTCAGTCACAACTACATTGATGGTGACGACCATTGCAGTCTTGTCCCGACTAGTTTCTTCGGCAAGGGTCCGCAACGCCTCGTCGGTTTGAACTGGAGTTTGGGGCCAAGCTTGCTCAGACACCCGGATATGTTTGAATCTGGTCAGCTTCGGGGCCAACCCCCCTTTTGATTTGGCTTTGACGCGATCCAGTTTTTCTTGGGCCAGCACTTGGAAGGAGTTATGTACTGGCACTGTTGGGATTGCCCGATCAGGCGTGATTTTGGCCTGTCGGCCATTCAGGAAGACTCGGACGCCTCCGATGAGCATGGATTTTCCTGAAGTCGATAGTTGACTTTGTAATGCGTCGGCGTTCTTCCTGGCCACCCTCCTGACGGCTGATGCACGCTTCTTGTTGACGGGGGCACGAGAATGCATGTGGCGAGCGTGACAACCCACCGCGATAGCTTCAGTCAGGGTCGCCCTGGCAACGGCGACTGATTCCATCTCCTAGACATGCAGGAGCTCCATGAATGCGACCCCCAAGAAATTAGGGAAGCCGACGACAGTAGGAAAATTGTCGAACTTGGTTGGCACAACCAAATAGCCATGCTCAGCATGACTCGCAATGACAAGGGGTCCAAACGTCATCGTCATCATAGCTATCGGGTCGCAACCCTGTAGGGTTAAACCGGACAGTTAGAATTTTAAGAAGAGGCCGTTGGGCCCCTAATCCTGGCAAGGAGATGAAGGGAAGTTTAGTCCCACCGGGCGTGCCAGACTTGTGGATGCACTTTCGGGAGCACTCATTTTGTTTATTCGTTTATTCATCTGTTCATTCGTTTATTTGGTTTATTAGTGTGAGGGCGTGCCAGTCACCTAGGTGACGATTTATTTGGACTTCGAGGAAGCCCAAGGTGCGCTCGATCTGACTAGTCAGATGATTGTGTGTATCATGTCGAGATTGAGAATCCGCTGTACCATAAAAGTTATGGGGAAAATCCTTGATTGAATGGCATTTCTGATGGAAGCAGGTGAAAAACTAACAATGTAGGGACAACCACTTCTAGAGCATCCTTTGGAATAGACATCTTCTTGAGCCATTCTTCCATGCTGGCAATCTTCTGAAGGAGGACATTAGTATCAGACTCGACAGGGGCCGGATGCGAAGGGAATTGATGAGGCATGGGATTTCTCAAGAATATGGGAGCTGATGAATTCTGGGGCTTAGCGAAAGAATAGCCCATCGCAACAGGGACGAGGGTTATCAGACGAGAGGGAAAGCTGGATGGGTTCCCTTGGCAAACTGCCTGGTCACTGGAGGAGTTAATTTGGTGGCCACCCATGGCTTGGAGGGGATGAGAAGATGAGGAAGGGATAGATTTTCCTTTCAAAGCAGCCGGGACCTTTTAGCGTTGTGCCTCATCCAGCTTAGAGAGAGCATTAATGAGATCATCGATGTTAAGCGAAAGGGGAGCTTCCCTAGATGTAGACTGAGGTTGCACTTGGGACGAAGGGCCTCCCACTTGATTAGTGTCAACCATGTAGACCTGAGAGGTTTGGTGTTGAGGGGTCAAACAATGACTGGGAGCATGGTCTCCCAGATAGTTAGAAGGTTGATATTGAGAGGGTGAATAGTGCATAGGGACATAGCTTCCCTCGGTTTGGAATTGTTGATGGGGGAACTCAACGGCCTGATCAAATTGATCGGCCTCACCCTCTTCTTGAAATTGCTCAATGTTGGCCATCTTAAGAACTCTACCTAACCTGAGCATCATATCTCTAATAACTATTGGAGAATAACTAACTCAAAGGTAGTAACCGTAATCGAGCCAAGCAAAACACAGGCAGTCAAATGCCACAACAGGAAAACACAGAAACAACAATCAACCACAAAAAGCTAAACTGCCCAAACCCAATCAACTATCTGAAAGGTTCCGCAGAGGGAATGTCCCTAGCAACCAAAATCTTCCCAGGTTCCAATTCACATAAACAAAGAGCTTATGATGCTTTAAACATCTAGTTTTAATGGTTCTGCTCAAATTAAAAGTGTTTTCAATATATGTAGACAGTGGGGTTTTAACACACAATGAAAGTCTAAGTTTCAGTTTGTGTATGCCGCTAGGTAGCCTAGATTTCCACTCTCTTAATCGTAATTAGGCCAACTAAACCACTGGGTTCTTTAAGGTATAACCTGCCTAGCTTCCGTGAGGAAATCCACGGGTGCGAGGGCTTATGGTGGTCTTAGACAAAGAAATTCCAATCCAATGAGACAGAATGCTCAATTGGAGGGTTTTTTTAAGTCTAAGAGATGGTGATGGATCTTGAGAGTATGGAGGGAGGAGGTCCCTCAGCCAGATGCTAAAATGATGCAACAGGTGTAGCACAATCACAGAAGTGCAGGTGTAAAAAAGTAGTAGGTACCTCATGTATAGGTATCACAGTAATAGGGAGAGTAAGGTATGAGCAGGTATAAGCACAAAAGAACAGAAGAAATAGCGTCCAGGTCTACTGATGCAAAATTGAACAGCGTCCATAGGGTTAGACATAAAAACCTTTTTTTTTGTTAACGCAAGAGGAAATGGTGTCTGTCTGAAGAGACGCAGATACCAAAAATGTTAGTAATTAAAATAAAATAACGTCCTTAAGGAAGGACGCAGAATATGGAAATTCACGTCAACAATATTTGACAAATAAAAAGAGCAACTCTCTAGAGAGACGCTTAAAGGAATGAGCATCGAGGCTCCCGGACGTCAATTCTTGAACAACAATAAAAAAACACAGCCACCAAACAATTGAGGGGCGATTCACAGATTAACAACCCCAGCCCCGTCACCTCAGCAGCGTGAGCGGATAGAGTCCATACTGGATGAGCAGGTGACTACCACTAGGAGTGGCGCGTATCACCGCTACTTGGTGCATTAGATAGGATGACCCACGTCCGAGGATACATAGATCACCCGGGAAGAGCTAGAGAGGATAGATCCAGACTTGCTCAAGTGATACCTTAGTGACAGATATCCTTACTCAATGGGGTCGAGTTCCTCCCGCCCGGGGAGAGTTGGTGAGGACACCCGAGTTAGAGATCGACGTGATGTGGCAGAGCGTCACTACAGGGCACGTAGCACTACTCAGGACTTATAGGCTTCCTTGTGGCTTGGAGATGACTTGGAGATCTAGTTTGGAGCTTGGAGTTTTTATTTCCCTTCATTTTGGATTTTTTTAGGCCATTTTGAGGCCAATTAGATTGCATTAGGAACATATTTGTATTTTAGTAGCTTGATAGGGGTTAATGGGCCACCTTTATCCAGGCCCATGACGCATTGGGCAGGCCCCCCCCATGAGGGCCCACCTTGGGGGGTGCACCCCCACTCTCTCCTAGGCCCACTAGGGCTTGGGAGAAGGGCGCCCTCCCTACCTACTCCATTTAGGAAAGGGGGGCGTTATCCCCTCCCCTTTATCCTCTTATCCCCTCACCCCCTTCTTTAAGCTTCAAGAGAGGACTTTAATTATGTTAAATTAGGATTCTTATTAGGATTTCTTTGGGTAATTAAATAAGGGCTTTCCCCCTCCCTGTATAAATACTCTTGTACACTTTTTGGAGAGGACTGATGATGAATAAAATTTGTGAAGCTTTGCTAGAGAAGGCTACACCCTCCATTGCTCTCTCTCTCTTGTGGGTGTGACTCCCACTTTCTTCCTCTCTTCTCTTCTCCTTGGGTGTGACGCCCAAGGCATCTTCCTCAGAGTTCGTGCTATTGGAGCTGATAGGAGGTGACCTCCTCGATGTCTAGCAGAGTCCAGAGTTCCTTGTGCTGGCCATGTTGCAGCGTGGAGACGGTTTGGTACCTTGCTGCCCCAGGAATGCCCTGTGTGTCTGCCTGCAGGACAGAAAGGTGGCAATTAGGTTTTTCCACCCCCTTACCCATCTCAGTTCGACCTAAAATTTTTTCTTCAACTTCCCCCATGTCTCTAGTCATCCCAAACCAAATTTCACACCAAAATTTCATCTGTTGACGAAATTCCCTTTAGAGCCCTTTTTCCCACGCAGACTATCCCTATGCAGTCCTACAGGGATAGAGGCCATACACAGAGACCTTCTCGCCCCCAAAACCTTCTCCAAATTCCCTAAAAATTGGTACACACTCTCCCCACATCATAGCCAACCCACCATTAAAATTTCATGCCGTTCTGAGCCCGTTTGCCCTACCTAATCCCCTCTCCCATCCCTGCTACCCAGTTTGTCTGCACTACTCTATAGAACAGACAGTCTCTGTTCACCACTCCCCATGCCCAAAACATCCACTATGAGCACCCCCGCCACCCATCCACCATCTTCCCACGTACATCTCCCATCCTCCAGAGAAAACCCCACCATAAAATCCATCTGGAAGCCCTGTGCCACGCTGTTCTTTCCCTGTCTGTCCTGCAACCTGTAGACAGGCTAGATTGCATAGGTGATTGCTTTCGGTGTCGCCCTGGCTACCACAGTCATCTTCTGTGACCCACCTTCCACCGACGTCTCAGGGACATCCCCACCTACGTCCCCACCAAGTTTAATGTTTAGAGGACATCCAGAGGTCTGCCTCCCATGCCTCCCTTTGCGCTGGTTACCTGTGCATGAGCAGTCTGGCGACTGGGGCCGCTAGGGTATCTCTATTTTTTTAACCCCATTTATTGTTATTATTATTTGCTTACCTAGAAACCTGGTGACTGAGTTGTTGCTGGTGCTGGGGCGTCCTTGCTCTGGCTGTTGCAAGGACGTAGGCGAGAGGCTAACCCCCGGAGGTGCCTGACAGTGGTTATGGGAGGGCTTGGCTGGCACAGTTGCTAGACTAGAGAGAGAGGCAGGAAGGCATGACTGGTTTGGCCTCTTGTCAGAGGGGGCTGGTTTTACTGGTGGTGGCTGGGGTGCACGCCTCTAATCCGGATGGCGTGCGAACTCGTGTTCTGGCACATAGTATAGCATCATGTGTTTGCCATTAAGAGGTGGGAATGACTTTGACCCTTGTGGTCGACGACCATATAATCCCCACCCTTGTAGACTTTGTGAATGATGTATGGACCCCACTAGTTGGGTTGTAGCTTTCCACTGGAGAGCCCCATCATGACTTCCTTTTCCTTGATCATAATGAGGTCGCCTTGCTTGAAGGCTCATTGTTTGACGAGCTTATCATAGGCTTATGCCATGCGAGGCTAGTATACTTGTAGGTACTTGTAGGCTTCGAGCCGTTTGCCTTCCAGATCTACAAGCTCTTCTAGCCATCTCTGATATTCATCTTTATCTGGATCAGTTGGGCCAGTGTGTACCGCCACACGGTAGGAGGCTAACTGGATCTCGATGGGGATGATGGCTTCTACTCTGTAAACGAGAGAGAACGGCGAGCACCCCGTGGGGGTTTTGTAGGTCGTCCGGTAGGCCCATAGCACCTTGAAGACCTTCTTGCCCCAGTCGCATTTTCGGTGGCTAATAATTTTAGCTAGGAGCTTGCAGAGGGTCTTGTTGAAGGCTTTGGCCAAGCCGTTGGCCTGGGGGTTGTAGACCGAGGAGGTTCTCTAGTCAATGTTGATTTTGGCCGCTAGTTGATATACGACCATGTTCCTGAATGGTGTTCCATTATCGGACACTAAGCGGTCGGGAGTACCAAATCGGTAGATGATGTTGTGCCAGACGAATCTAGCGACCACTTCGTCGGTGACCTCCCATGGGGGAAAGGCCTCCACCCAGTTAGAAAAGTAGTCGATGGTGGCCAAGAGGTATTTGTTGGCTATATGCTATTTTGATGATGTTTGACTATGACTCATTGATGAGTCTTATTTGTATTTGATGATGTTAACACTCTTACATTTCAGGTCATTGTAAGTAAAGAATAAGAAATCAAGAATGGTACAAAAAACATGATAACTAGCTGCATAAAAATCAAGGTCGGTGATCATATTAATAGGTGCATAGAAATCAAGGCAACAGGCTGCACAGAAGTTCAAGAACAAAGGTTGGTGCAGCGGCTACTATTCACGCATGAATGTTGGTGCACATTCATGTTTCATAAGACTAAGGTCGACGCACATGAACATTTGAGGCTACAAAGGTCGACGCACATGAAGAAAGGTCGGTGCACCTTCTACCGTTCTAACCATTAAGGTCGATGCATGTCATGCCAAAGCAGAGCAAAGGTCGATGCACGTCGTGTAGGCACAGTAACTAAGGTCGATGCATATCTTGCCAAAGTAGAACAAAGGTCGATGCACATTGTGTAGGCACAGTAACTAAGGTCGATGCATATCTTGCCAAGCAGAACAAAGGTCGGTGCACCTTTAGTCATTCAGTAAAGAAAGGCCGATGCAGCTACTGTTGTTAGTGACTAACTCAAGTCGATGCACATTCATGCATTGAGGTAGTCAGGTTGGTGCACATATTGAAGATCTGAAGACTAAGGTCAATGCACATATCAGGTCCGTGCACACATCAGGTTAATGCACATGCCCAAGGTCGATGCACCTCATGCCAACACAGGACTAAGGTCGATGCACCTCATGCTAGCACAGGACTAAGGTCGATGCACCTCATGCTAGCACGTTAGAAGGTCGGTGCACTTGGTAAACTCAGGTCGATGCACATGACTAAAGATCAAACCAAGGTCGGTGCACATGTGGATTTCTACTCAGAAGGTCAGTGCACATGCTGAGCCAAGGTCGATGCACATTTGCTTTCAGCTCTCTAAGGTCGATGCACATTCCTCTTATTGCAGCTAAGGTCGATGCATGTGCAGAATGGTTGCATACCAGGTCGATGCATGTTTTGCCATCACTGTCAGAAGGTCAATGCATGTTTTTCCATCACTATCATAAGGTCGGTGCATGTCTACATATAAGCATACAAGGTCGGTGGACATTTGCACCTAAGTCATAGAAGGTCTGTGCACATGCAGGTCGGTGCGCATTTGCACCTAAGTCATAGAAGGTCTGTGTACATACAGGTCGGTGCACATTTGCACCTAAGTCATAGAAGGTCTATGCACATGTAGGTCAGTGCACATTTACATCTAAGTCATAAAAAGGTCTGTGCATGTTTGCCTTCAACGTATATAGGTCTGTGCATGTTTTCCCTTCAACACATATAGGTCTATGCACATGTTTGGTCTTGCACATTAAGGTCGATGCACATGCTGTATCCTACATACTCAGGGTCTGTGCATATGTAGAGTCTGTGCACATATAGGTCTGTGCATATTTGGGGTCTGTGCACATGTAGAGACCAAGGACGATGCACATGCATACTGTTTGATGAAATGCCTTAGAGAAGCCCAATCCAACTACATTGACCTCTCTGCTCAAGGCCTCATATGCATCGACCTCAATGAAGAAGAAGGATCTGTTTGATGAAATGCCTTAGTGAGCCTCCACCTCACACCAGATATCATTCTGTACGAATTTACAAGTGAATCCTAGCATATTGTTTGCATATTGGTTGTGGAGCTACCCCTCGAATGATTCTAGATCATGTATGCCCTGATAAATGAATACTACAATAATGCAAACTTTGTGTGCTACATGTCACAAACAAAGAGTACAAATAATAAATGAAATAAGACGAGCAAACAAGATATGATAAAGAAGACAAATCTATGATAAAAATGGAGATAATGGTAAGGCATATAAGGGCCAATGGCGTGTGATCCAAACCTTCATCTCCCCAGACCCAGTGTGAAGGGAACATTAATGATGCCCTTGTGAGCCAGACTCAGGTCTCGAGGGACTTCTCCCACCATGGCCGTGGTCTGACCTCACCTCAGGCCACCCATTAAGTCTGACCCTCTTTTACGGAGACCTAATCCCATCCCCTTCGTTCTCCAACATCAAACTTACTATGCCCTTGGCAGACATGTGCCTGAATGTTATTTACCTCTTCGTTATGCTCTCAATCCGTATTTTTATCCAAATATGAAAAGGTCAATGAATGACCGATATGATTTGAATGCTTTCGCTCCGTTAGAGGACAGTTTGCAACGTTTCAAGTTATCCTTTACCTTTTCTATTGACGCTAATTTAAGGCTATAAGGCCCCCTTTCTTGGCGACTAATCAAGGGTCTTCTCCTCTTTGGGGAGATGTAATTAATGTCATGACCTTTATGGTACGACAAGTTTCGATCCCGATATGTTACCCACTATCGTCTGATCAAGTCAAGCGACGCGCACCCGTAGCTCCATGCCACCTCAGTATTCGGAGTCCGGATAAACCATCACTTAGTGACTAGCACATCCATGCACTAATAAGCAGAATTGAGATAAATAAAGACGATAAAATAATGTAAAAGATGAACGATTAAAAAAAAGTGCGTCCACAGGAGCATACCCCGGCTCAAGTGCGTTGGAAACTACTACTCTCCAGATACAGCGCCAGATCACCGAACCCTGAGAGGGAATGCCGTACTTGAAAAGAAAGGGGTGAGTCTTGTCTCATTGGCTCAGTAGGGGTCCTGCGGATCCCCACAGCAAATAATGAGTATAAACAACAATAATGACAGTAATAATAACAACAATAACAATGGTAACAATAATAACAACAACGAGTAGTCGGTGGAAAAGAAACATAAATAACAAAGCTACCCGCAAGCTACATGTACCATGCACCCCGAGGAAGTACTCTACTAGGTAGCTCACCCAAGCTCTCTCACTGAAAACCCTCAACCCTCAAGGTCGGGGAAAACATGGCCTCAATGCCAGGAGAAGCTCTAGTCTCTACTAGACGAAATCGTGACTACTCAATCGGGAAGCCACGACCTCATCGTCGTTGAATCACTATCTCACTCACCAGGAGGGTAGTGACAACGCTGTCGATAAGCTCCCTAAAATCGACATGGTAGAACTCACATGCCACACACACCACTTTAGGATTTAGATACGCACGCACCCTTCACAATCACTAGACTAGCTTGGGTCCGTGCTCGTCCACACGGTTACCAATTGTTGGGTGCAAGGACAGGATCTAGAGGGGGGGTGAATAGATCCTGAGATAGAAACTATGCTCAATTTAAAACTTGCCCTACCCAATTTAAACTGAATGAAACTAGATGCAAATACAGGTTCGCACAGAACAGATTTTGAACACTCAGCACTCAACCCGACACTCAATATGCACTGGAAGGAAATGAAGTGAAACTCGCATAGCTCTCTTACTAAATAGATCTAAAAACAATTTAAGAGAGATGCTTCAACTGGGACCAATATCAAACACTTAATAGATTGAAAGCTTAAACAGCTCAGAAAGCAACCTGTGAAAAGGGATAGAGAAGAATGATCAACCACACAAGCAAACCATGATGCCCAGGTATTTTTAGGTGGTTTGGTCCACACCAAGCAGACATATGCCCATCCCCCACTCTACTTGAGTGAGGCTTCTATTGACTCACAGCTTGAATCGCCGAGCATCATAGACTGTTACACCGCTGAGCATCATAGCTTGTTACACCGCTGAGCAACACAGCTTGCTTACACCATTGAGGATCACAGCTTGCTACACTGCTGAGCCTTACAGCTTGCTCTGCTGATTCATAGCTTCCACTGACTAACAGCTTGACCCGACCTTACCCCAAAGTATCGAAAGTAACAAGATGAAAAGGAAAGAAACAAAACAAAAGAACAAAAGAATGATCAAAACAAAATGTTGCTCCAGACGAGCGCAATGGCTTGGATTTGATCCAAAGGCCAAAGACATCAGATCTTCAATGAGTTCCTATCCTTGCACCCAACAAAATCAAATACTTCTCTCCCTCTAGTGAGGTTCTGGTTAATGGTTGCAATTTGCCTGTTGATCTAATCTGTATGGAAATGAAGGATTATGATGTAATCCTAGGAGCGGATTGGTTGGCTAGACATAGAGCTAGCATTCATTGTAAGTCAGGGTCAGTGTCTTTTTTCGGGCACCCTGGGCCTTTCTTTTCTTGCTCTAGGCATTCTAAGTCAGTGCCACTTATTTCGGTACTTCGGGTTGATAAGTTGTTAAGAAAGAGGTGTTAGGCGTTCTTGGCCTTAGTCACGTTGACCGATAAGGAGGAGTTAGAGTTGAAGGACATCCCTATTATCTAGAATTTTCCTGATGTGTTCCCCGAAGATTTTCCAAGTCTTCCTCTGAAAAGGGAGGTAGTTTTCTCTATTAATTTGGTCCCAGCCGTGACACCTATTTCTAAGGCACCCGATTGTATGTCCCCTGCGGAGTTAAAGGAGTTAAAGGAGCAAATAATGGAGTTGCTAGAAAAGGGTTTCATTCATCCAAGTATGTCACTATGGGGAGCTCCTATACTTTTTATGAGGAAGAAGGATGGTTCATTAAGGCTGTGCATTGACTATCGCCAATTGAATTAGCTTACTGTCAAGAATAAGTACGCATTGTCGAGGATCGATGAGCTGTTCGATCAGATATCCAGAGCGCAATATTTCTCAAAGATTGACCTCAGATCAGGGTATCACCAATTGAGGATTAAGGATGAAGATATTTTTAAAACGGTATTCCAAAGTAGGTATGGACATTTTGAATTTATAGTAATGCCATCTGGACTACCGAATGCTCTTGCCGCTGATGAATAGTGTATTTTGACCCTACATAGACCAATGGGTTGTAGTATTTATCGATGATATCCTCATATATTCCAAGAGCATGGAGGAGCACGAGGAGCACTTGAGGATGGCATTACAGATACTGAGAGATCATTAGCTATATGCCAAGTTTAGTAAGTGTGAGTTCTGGTTGCAAGAGGTATCTTTTTTGGGGCATTTTCTTTATGATTTTAAGAAGAGTTTTATTAGTGGCCTCAACTTGAGCGTTTCCCTGGGGATAGTATGGGGATGAATGATGCAATGCAATATTGAACTTCTTACAAAGATCCTGGAGTTCTTGCGACACGAACTGAGGCCCGTTGTCGGTGACGATGTTGCTTGGCACTCTGAACTGTGAGATGATGTTCCTCATGATGAAGCGACAAACTGTGGTAGCTTTGATCTCCATGTACGCTTCAACTTCAGCCAACTTGGTGAAGTACTCAATGGCAGTAAGGATGAAGGATTTCTACTTGGATTGAGAATTGGGGTCACCCAGCAGGCCTACAATGTCAAAAGCCCACATGGAGAATGGCCAAGGAGCAGACAGAGGATGGAGAGATGAAGCAGAAGCATGAATTTTATCAGCGTGGATTTGGCACTTAAGACACCTCTGGACATAGAGGGAGCAATCCTCCTCCAGAGTGGGCCAGTAATAGCCCTATCTAAGGATCTTCTTCGCTATAGCCTGACCATTCGCATGACCTCCACACTCACTAGAATGATCTGCTTCTACTACCTTCCAAGCATTGTAATCGTCTAGACATGTCATGAGAACTTCATTAAGAGTGCACCTATATAACTCTCCAACAATGATGGTGTACCTCGAAGCGGCCCTTCTAATGGCCTTGCGCTGCTCAGTGTTTGCCATTTTCGAGAATGACCCATTCTTACAATACTGCTCAATTTTGTAATACCACGGTAATTCCTCTTCTTCCAAGATCTCCTCTAATTCTGCCAAAGAAACTTCCTTCAAATCCTTCTTCTCAGCCCTCACCTCTACAGCTTTCCTAAGGTTATCGAACCAAGGATTTTGAAGAGAAGGAGTGTCCAATATCTAGACGACGATAGTCTCAGTGCTCCGACTGAGAGGAAAGGATAAGGAGGAAGCGAGTGATGCCAACGCATTAGCGAGGATATTCTGGGAGTGAGGAGTATGGATATGGATCAATTTATGAAATTACCTAGCCAAGAGAATGACCAAATCTTGATATGGCTTAAGTTTCAGGTCACAAGTGCGATACGTGAAAAGAACTTGGTGCAGCACCAACTGAGAGTCTCCTATGATATTCAAGTAATGTGTGCCTAAGAGATAGGCGTGCTTCAATCCGGCCAGGAGGGCTTCATACTCAGCGATATTATTGGTAGCAGGAAAAGAAAGCTGGTATGCAAGAGGGATCGTCACTCCTTCCAAAGTGAGGAGAACGGCACCTATCCCTCGGCCTTGTGAGTTGAGCGCACCATTAAAGTGGAGAGACCAAAAGGGATGATGAGTGAGAACAGCAAGATGCTCATCAAGGAACTCATCTTGAATAGAATCAATGTAGGGAATGGGCAAATGGGCAAGATGTTCAGCGATGGCATATCATTTGATTACCTTCTGAATGACGAAAGTGATATCGAATTGAGAGAGGGAGCTCTGCCAGCGAGCTAACCTACTAGAAAGGACAGATTTTTCTAAGAGATAGCGAATTGTGTCCATTCTAGAGATCAGCCTAACCTGGTGGGTTAGAAAATAATGCTTCAATTTCTGAGCTACCCAAACCAATGCGGCACAAGTCTTCTCCATAGCGGTGTACTTGGCCTCTGCTGGGTTAAACAACCTAGAGAGATAATAACCTGCCCGCTCTTTGCCTTCGTCATCCACTTACGCCAGGACAGCTCCTAGGGAGTCCTCAATGACAGAAATGTATAGGATCAAGGGTTTCCCAGACTGCAAAATCGGGAGATTGGACAAATAAACCTTCAAATCCTCATAGGCCTTTTGCCTTTGTTATGCATCGACCCAATGTGTGTTTCATGCATATTCTTCATGGGGCTTTTGAGCTTGCAATATGTGTAAGATCTTCATATAAATCTTGGTGGAAATTAGTTTGATGATGCTCATACATTGCATAAATGCATGGTAATTTGATTCCAACTTTTAATTATGGAAAATTGAGTTGTAAAAAGGGTTTAAATTTTTTTATAACATGGTCTTGTGTGTGTCTGCCTGGCACAGACAAGCATGCTACAAGAGTCGACTCAGTGAGTTGACTCCTACTGTGCCCTTGATCTGTCCAGAATGGCTCCCAGTGTGTTGAAGTCTTCTGGATTTTGGCTGGGCTGTAATTGTAAGGATCTAGGCCGGGATCATGAAGGATGCAGTAGAAACAAGAAATTAAAGCTTTAACCCAGCCGTGTTGATCGATCCAGTGTGATTCCCAAGGATAAATAAGAACTACGGGATTCGATATTACCTCTGTGATGCCCTGATCGCAGCGAAGTGGAACCAATCCCTCGTGGTGGTAATAAGCCGCGCAAGTGAACGGCCTCTAGCGGCATCCACACGGGCACGAACGGTGGAATCTCCTTGTCGTAATACCCCCACGAATGATCTCCTCCGCGGTATCTCCATAATCTCTACACTAGAGATGATAGGAAGAAGAGAGAGGAGAGGGGGGCGCCCCTTCCTAAGGGGTGAGAGAAGACGATGGCTCGGGAAACGCTGGATGCTTGGCCCAGACTTTTTCCCATCGTAATTATCTATAGACTTCTTGATCTTTCACAAAAACCCTAATAAGTCTAATATTATGAATATACTTCCACCATCCATAACCCTAATGTGTGTGACCCTCTAGGCCTAGTGTCAGTCTAGTTTTAGGCCCAGTAAGCTTTAAAACTCCTCCTTAGTCTTTCCACATTATTAATTAACATGAAATTAATTATTTAATCATCTCATGACTTAAATAATTAATTAATCATCTTATGATAAATAATCATCTCATAATTATTCCTTTGATGGGCTTTCAGGTCACGGTAAGCACCAAGCAACACTCCGTGATCCCAGAAGACAAATGGGGTTTATAAAATCACTCTGGGACCTTTCCATCAATAGTTACCACACAGCTATAGTCCTTCATTCATACCCAATGCCCTTGGTCATAATTAAGGGTATGGTCATACTGTTAAACCCTTCTTATCTATGACCTGATGAATGTACTCTAAGTCCCAATGGAAAACTCATTTTCCATTGAACTATCTACCTTGGTCAAGGATTTAATCGAGTACCATTCATAGGGCATTCTCTCTCATGCTATATCTGAGAATGAATGATCTACTATTGTCACTCAATTTCCTTCGCATGTATTCCGCTGTATCTGAATACCTGAGCATCTAGGACTTATGGATAAAGTCCCTTTACCATAAATCAAAATACAGAAGTCCTCATGCAAGGTATCTTTGGTGACTCATGTCAAAGGACCAATGTGCAACTGTGACTGAAGAATCTCTTGGTTGACAGTTAGATATAATAACCATCCAGAGATTCTTGATTGGATCAGTTCAGTGAACCCTATTCTAGTAATGGGCACTTGCACATATATCTTAGTGTCTCCACGCCAGTGACTGTGAGATCAATCACCGTCATCCTCTAAGAGGATATCATGTGCACTAGTCTATCCGGATACTTTGATGTCCTATCTCAAAGATTCTATGACCAGGAACATTTAGAACACACACGTCTAGAAGGTTGATCTCACTATCATAATCTCATTATGATTCAACCTTCATAGCCTGCGTTCAAGGACTTCATCACGTACTCCTCCGGTCTTAGGGGCACCTGTCAGAGGGAAGCCCCTTATCCTATATATTGCTGCCATGGATGCCTCCTTAGGAGCGTTGCTAGCCCAGATCAACGAAGAGGGTAAAGAGCAGCCGCTGTATTACCTCAGTCGGAAGCTGATCGGGCCTGAGCATCGGTATGCCCCCATGGAAAAGGTGTGCCTAGCTTTAGTATTTTCTGTTAAGAAGCTAAGGCACTACCTTCTGGCTCACTGGGTGGAGCTCATATCCAAGTGTGAACCACTCAAAATTTTGCTCAGTCAGTCAGTCCTCTCTGGTAGACTCGGCAAATGGGCACTTATCTTCATGGAGTTTGACATCACCTTCGTCCCATGCAAGGCGGTCAAGGGACAATGAATGGAGTTCTTGGCAGCGCACCTTGTGCCAGAAGATTCGCCACTCAATTTCGAGCTGCCCGATGAAGAGGTATTGGTACCTTCTCAAGAAACTGAGGAGCACTCTGAAAACGTCCCACCACAGATGGACCTGAGCATTCTCACCCTTGGCCTCCCATATTAGGAGTTGTACTTTGATGGTGCCTCTCGAACAATCAGAAGGGCAGGTGGCCTTACAGAATTCGTTTCAGGTGCGGGGATCGTTTTCGTATCTTCGCAAGGCGGCATTGTTCACAACTCTTGCGCTCTCATGAAGTCACCGACTAATAATGAGGCAGAATATGAAGCGCTAATTATCAGGCTTCAGCTAGCACTACAGATGGACATCAAGTGCATCAAAGTGTACGGAGATTCTCAGCTCGTCATTCGACAGGTCCTGGGCGTCTATGACGTCTGGAAAAAGGAGCTCGTCCCTTACCATGCAGTCGTCATGAGGCTCAAGGAAAAATTTTACCTATTCGAAAGAGGCCATGTCCCCAGAGGCAACAACTTCCAGGTTGACGCTTTGGCAAAATTGACAGCAGCCCTAAAGCTCCCGCCTGAGGGAGAACTGAATATTACGGTCAGACACCGAAGGCTCATGCCAAGTGTGCTCGACGAAGAGTTTGGCCTCACTGTCTATGAGGTCGATAACATTCAAGAGGAGAATGCTCCTGAAGAAGAAGATTGGCATGAGCCGATCATAAAAATAAAGAATTGCTGGCTCCCTTCCGATCAGGCTCAGAGGGTGCAACTGCTATGCGGGGCAACATCCTACCAGCTGATTGGCGGCCTGCTCTTCAGGCTCGTCCATGAAAAGGACTGGTTGGTCCTCCTACGGTATCTTTCATCTAAGGAGGCGTAGACCGTCATGCACGAGGTCCACTTCGGACTGTGTGGGGCTCACCAAGTAGGAGCTAAGATGAAGAATAGCATCAAGCTCAAAGGGTTTTACTGGCCCACCATGTACGGAGATTGCAATCAATATGCCCGTACATGTCACCAATGTCAAGCCTTTGGGCCAGTGCCTCAGAGGCCGCTTAATTCGCTCCACCCAATAGCGCCTACTTGGCCATTTGTGGAGTGAGGCATGGACATTATGGGACCATTCCCACCATCATCCCAAGGCCACAAGTTCATACTGGACGCCACTGATTACTTCTCCAGATGGGCAGAAGTTGTCTCGCCACGGGAAGTTACAGGAGAGATAGTTACCCGCTTTGTGAGGCACTATATTATATATAGATTCGGCACCCCCAGTCGGATTATATCCGATAATAGAGATAATCCCTTCCCTCCTCTCAACAACAAGCACATGAAGCTTTATTATGCGCCACCGCAAGAGTTTCCACAGCAGTCCTCACAGGACTTACCTATCCTCAGTGAAGGTTCTAGCTAAAAAAAAAATGGGGTTAGACTCAATTAAAGAGAAAATTACATCAAAATGACTCAAATAAAATGTGAAAATTACATGATTAGACTCAGAAACATATGACTAACACAATGGTGCTTGCCGACGAATAATTCAAACCTGGGAAAAATGTGGAGGGGTAAAGGATGCCCTCATCATAGCCGGTTTAAAGCATGCTTACCTCGTTGGCGCGTGAAACTTCCTTCCTTCTTTGCCTTCATAAGCCATTTAAAAGGTTTAGCATCTTCTCATCAAAAATGTTAGTTCATGTGGTCTGTAAATTTATTCACTTAGCATATGAGTTTTGCCATACTGTGTTTAGTATTTAGATCCAAAAATTCAGATCTGAATTAAATCCCAATATGTAAATTTGGATTCCCTTACTCATTATCCATTAAAGGTGTATTTAGATCTGAAAATTTAGATCTAAATTAAATCCCAATATGTAAATTTGGATTCCCTCACTCATTATCCATTAAAGGTGTATATAATAGGATTTCGGGTTAGATCCGAATCCAAAAATTTAAATTCGGATTCGGATCGGATCCGGATTTGAAACATTGTTTCATTTTGGATTCGGGTCAGGTTTGGATATGATATTATCGGATCCGGATTCGGATCACAAAGGATCCGACCCAGATCTGACCCATTTACAACCCTACTTGGACATCCTATGAGGGCTGTGACCGTGATATAGGGTGTCTGGAAGTGCTATAATGCCGCATCGTGTGTCTGTGTTGTTTCGAGAATTATTTTAACGATCGAATGGTCTCTGGTCAACCCGATTCTGACCCAGTGGTTGACACGTGACCTCATGAATGTCTCAGTTATCCCGTGAGGATCGAGATTATGTTTTGGATGCTCGGAGGTATCGCATTACCTCAGTTTGTGTGCCCATGTGGCTTGAGGGCTTTGGTGATCCCTCGTGTGATGTGCTTCCTCGTTATACGGAATCGAGAGTTCGATGTGTGGCCTAGGGGCTGAGGACTTATGTTTTTCTGTGGTTTTGACCCAAGGACTAGGCTGATTTAATGACATGTTGTCGTGCTGTGCAGCGATCTTGACCCGAGTCATATGACTCAAGGATCATTATTTTAGTTGGTCTAGTTGGTTGTCCTGAGTCTGGTGGCATGGTGCTACATTCTATTTGAGTACTTGTGACAGGTATGTGTTAGCCTATCTATACTTTGGTGTTTTTGTTTGAGAGTCTCTGCGTCTAGTGAGCCTCCACTAGTCGTAGCCTGATGACACTTCGTGTCGCTCCACCTAGGAGTGGTGGCAGGACAATTCTTGGTAGAGACGGTTAGTAGGATGGATGTCGTGGGCCCCTTTGTCTAGCTGTTAGAGTCCGATGGGAGGAAAAAATCAGCTAGAGGCCTAGCTCAAGACATTGAGCTTGTGTGGGTGCACGTGGTCAGGGGCGTTGGACCTACACCGACGGGCGTGACCTTGACTAGTCACTCATTACTTGGTACTTGTTCTTGTATGGTATCTCAGTTACCGGTTCAAGGCGAGTAGGAGATACCTAAGGCACAGTGTAAGATGTCAGTGGACGCATCTAACTTTTCTACTAGTGAGGAGGTTCTTCTGTCACAGGACACCTGACTCTTGTGACTTTCGTCACTGGTTTTCGTTATTGTTGATGTGGTTCTTTCAGTAGCTAGTGTTGCGTACACGACAACGAGATCATATATGTGTTTCTACTCTTAGACTGTGTGGTCTTGTGTTAGGCTTTGGTCTTTGAGGATGAGCCTGCATGACTATGATATCATGACGTGTTCTGGCAATGTAGCCAGAGTTTCTTTATATCAGTACCAGGGTGTAGTTTCATGTCATCAACTCCAGTACCTCATACAAGGCACTGCTCGGCCATCCTTGGCTACACGAAAATATGGTGGTACCTTCTACGCTACACTAATGCATCAAATACAATCAAGAGGGGAAGGAAGAAAGGATATTTGCTTACCTTCACCCATTTGAAGTGTTCGAATGTCATCTGCTTGATGCTTCTCTGTATGTGGAGCTGTCATCGAAGACCTCCAAAGCCAAAGGCCCTGCCAGGGCGTCCAAAAGCATCTCCGGTGATGATTGGTTCCCACCGCTGCCACCGAGATATGTCAACCCCAAGACAGTCTCTCACATTGCAAGCACAGGAGATGTGGGTAGAGCAGCACCTCCCGTCGCCTGTCCCGGAGCTAATGAAGCCAAGGTCGATAAGCACTACGGCCTTATTGAAATCCCAGATGGTCTCACCAGGTCGATACTCTGCATCGATGCTGCCACTGTCGAGCCCTTCAAGGCATGGGAGGTGGTACAGTCTAAAGGCCCCAGCAGTTTATTCTATACTGCTGAGGAGCACCCCACCCAGGAAGACATCGACTGTCATCTCCCTGAAGATATTGAGAACTCGTCAGTCCCCGTTCAAGGGTTGACATTCATTACAAGCCGAATGGTGAAGATGTTTCGAAAGTTGAATATCCCCTCCGGCCAACCTCTCAAAGAGAAAGAAGCATCCCAAAGACTCTAGTATCCTACCAACACGGATAAAGAATTGAGGTGTGTCTCTCAACATCCGGGGTTGGGCTTCACTCTTGAAGAATACTATTACAGTGGCAGCGATGAGGTGGACACCATCTCCACTTTCTACCCAACTGAAGATAGCTCACTGGGGGCAACCTTTGATGAATACCTAGCAGAGGCTAAACATACTGAACCAATTCAACCAACAGACCCAAAATTAGAAGCCTTACCTCCTTGCAAATGGTGGGAGCAAATCTACTCTGAAGAGATGGCTCTCCAGGCCAAATTTGACACGGCCAGTAGTAGTGAAGATGAAGACACCGAGGAAGTAAGGCTATCCTCCTCCTATGACACTCCTTCGATAATGATGTCAGCAGCCCACGTGCCAATCAAAGAAGTTTCTGCCAAAACTGACCAGGGTACGCCTACTGCTAGGAAAGAAAAGGCCACCTCTACTGAAGACATGGTGATACAAGGAGGCGGAGAGACAGAATAATCTTTCACCGTGAAGTTACAATGCGGCTCCAGCCTAGCAATAAATAACCACCAGTCCTTCGAGGCTGCAAACATGTCTGCATGGATCGAGGCTGCTAGCTCGGCCCCTAAGACTACAACCATAGTATATCTATCAGCAGAACAGTTTATGCAGCCACCATCAGCTAAACTAGAAACCCCCGACGAAGTCCGAGTGAAATAGAATGAAAAGGCTGAAGTACTCAAACTTGAAGATGACATTCCAGACTTTGTTGACCTACAGCCAGCACATCTGGAAATGGAAGATGGAGGCCAAGCCACGGTCGATGAACTGATAGAAGACAACCAGGGAGATGAGGACAACCCTAGGCCGACCTTCCTTAGTGCCCAGGTATCTGCTAAAGAATAAAACTTGTATGTCCAGCTGCTATAAGAGTATCTGGACTGTTTCTCCTGGACCTATAAGGAAATGCCTGGACTCAGCCCTGTAGTTTCACAACATGAGCTATCTATAAACCCTGAGGTTGAGCTAGTGAAGCAACCACCATGACGCATGAGGCCAGAGCTCATCACTCAGATATGCAAAGAAGTGGACAAACTCATTGATGTGGGTTTTGTCGAAGAAAACCACAAACCAAGACTTAGACCTTCTTTGACTCGTGTTTTGATTACATTGACTCGACACAAGTTGGAATCCTTAATTCTGGATTTTGTTATCATCAAAATCATTCAAGGAGACTCAACAATCTCCCCCTTTTTGATGATGACAAAACTCAAATAAAGGTGCATAAGCATGTTTAAACCCGAATCAATTCTTTCAAGCAAACTCATTTTGTCATAATTCATCCAACACAAGTTGAGTCATCCATGTGCTCCCGACGTTTGAGATGAAATAAAAACACGTGAAACAAATAAGAGTGCCAACACAAAGTGCATTTCATCATTTCATTTCATTGCCAATCTCACGGTTTGAGTACAAGGAGTGAAGACATAAAATGCAAGGACTCTCACACTGATTCCACAAAGACAAGACAAGCTCATAGTCTCTCAATGACCAACATGATGCATAAGTCTTAATAACCAACATGATTCACACATTTAACCAACATGATTCACATATACATGCAAACAAGCACAAATAACACATGCATAACTTATATAGGACTTGACACATAACTACTTCTCCCCCTTTGGCATCATCAAAATGGGAAATAGGATACAAGACTCGTGGATAGAAATGACATGACGAAAACATAAAGATAGCTATAGAGTGGGTTGATCCGAAGTCCCCTCACAATCATCATCATCCGAAGCACCGTGATTAGCATCGGAGCCAACAGCAAGAGGAGCATGGGCAGGAGGTGGAGGAGGAGGAAGATGGCCCTCAATGTGATGGAGAACTTGGTTCTGATGCTCAAGCTGTCTATGGAGGCTAAGAAGGGCATGATTGTTTATTCGGAAGGCTTCACGGTTATCCTCGTGGCTAGCATAAAGAGTGTCCATGTGGGTAGAAATGGAGTCTACAGCATCGGTAAAAGAGTCCATCCGTCCAGTCATAGTGTCCATGAAAGTGTCCAGTCGCCCAAGGGAAGAGTCAATTTGAGTTTCCATGCCTAGGATACACCTAACTAGACCCTCATAATTCTCCCAAGTAGGATAGCCAGGATCCTGAGTAGAGGACTCCCCGTGGTAGAACTGTGGTGGTTGAGGAAGATCGGTATCTATGTGATGCGGTGAAGGTGGAAGAGGCGGAGCCTCTGCATGTCCTGGAGAGGGTACTACCCCTTGTTCATGCTGCTGTGGTGACTCTGCTTCATTAGCAAACTATTATGCCTACGTGGGCACATCCTTGGTGAGCTCACCATATTCACCCTAGTAATAGCCAAAATTGAAAAATATTTTGTGCTCATTGTAGATGTCATCTTGGCGAACTTGAATGGACATCTCATTTGCCAAATCTACCCTAGCATATATAAACACTCCTGTCAGTTGTGCTGCATAAGGTAAAGATCTCCCCTACTTGGTTCGACATGAGTCAATCAAATTTGTCATGAGCCGACCCATATTCATTGTGTTCCCATTCATGACATGATAAAAGAGGAATCTATGAACCTCTGTTACTTTTCTGCTCCCTCCCTTTGGGTAAATCAAGGTAGTGAACATATGGTGTAAAACACGCTGAAGTGGTGGAATGTAATTTGAGTTTAGCCGGATGACATCACTTACACCATGAATGTAGTCACAATTGGTCATAGCAATGAATTTATCCTCCACTAGACCATGCCCAAAATTCATTGTAGCACCCCCAGCTGAGACTCTTAAGGCACGCCAAAAGAGATCGGGTCCTACAACAATTTGAATATCTTGAACAGCCATAGATAAATTGCCATATCTCTCCTCTAGATTTTCATAGAACTGTTGAACTAGGTTTGGATAATACCATCAAGTGAGACTCTTTCGGATTGGCTTAAAATCAAGCACACATGCACACACTGAACAATATATCTGGTCGTGACGTAGTGAGATATAAAAGGGATCCGATCATTCCTCTATATGTTTTAGGATCTACAGTTTTACCATTCTCATCTGCATCCAGGGATGCATTTGTTCCCATGGGTGTGGATATGGCTTTGGTATCCTTCATCCTGAATCTCTTCAGGATTTCTAGTGTGTACTTGGATTTGTTTATGAAGAGGCCTTCCTTTTACTGTGAGACCTGCAATCTAAGAAAAAATCAAAGCTCTACCATAAGGCTCATTTCGAATTCTTCTGTCATGAGTTCAGCAAATTGGTTGCACCAGGTAACATTTGTTGATCCAAAAATTATGTCATCTACATAAACCTGTACAACGATAATGTGGCCATTCATTACCTTTGTGAAGAGGGTTTGATCAATATTACCTCTGATGTAGCCTTTGTCAGTTAAATGAGCACTGAGTCTATCATACCGGGCCAGTGGAGCCAGCTTTAAGTCGTAGAGAGCCATATTCAACTTGTAATCATGATTAGGCAGATCAGCAAGTTCAAAGCCCGGGGGCTATTCTACAAACACTTCTTCCTTTATCAGCCCATTCAAGAAAGCACTTTTGACATCCATTTGATATAATTTAATGCCTAAAGAACATGTAAAGGCTAGCAAGATCTTGATGGCCTCTAATCTAGCAACGGGTGCAAAAGATTCTTCAAAGTCAATGCCAATTTCTTGATTATAGCCCTTGGCTACTAACCTGACCTTATTTCTTATGATGGCCCAATCCTCATTGAGCTTGTTCTTAAAAACTCATATAGTCCCAATGACATGCTGATCGGTGGGTCTGGGAACTAGATACCAAACGTGGCTTCTTTCAAATTAATTTAGTTCATCATGCATGGCATTAACCAATTTTCATCTTGCAAAGCCTCTTCAATGCACTCGGGTTCAAATTGAGAGACTAGGGCAGTGAGGTCTTCAATATGGACAGTATTATGGAATGATCGGGTCCTAGGGGGATCATGAATGCTCCCTATGATGTTGTGGACAGGATAGTCCTTTAGAGTATAGAGATTTGTGGAGGACTCACCTGGCAGGGTTGATTGTGCAAGGACTTCGGTTCGCTGAATGGTCTCTTGTTCTGCAGGTTGTGACTGATCGTTCACCATAGGTTCTTCCTTATGTTCCAGAAGGGTTCTGTCAGCATCCTCCCTTTCCCTGATCACAACACTGTCATGTTTATTCATTGATGTTTCAGCAAACACCACATGTGGAGTTTCTTCCACGGTTTGATTCTTAACATTAAACACCCTATATGCTCTTGACGTTTCTGCATAACCCTAGAAAATACTAATGTCACTCTTGGCCTCAAATTTATCTAAATCTGATTTGTCATTATTGTGAACATAGCATTTTGCACCAAATACTCTGAAATAGGTCAAGTTGAGTTTTTTACCTTTCAACATCTCATAAAGGGTTTTCTTACTCTTTGACCTTACTATGGCCCTATTGATAATGTGGCATGCAGTGTTTGCTACTTCAGCCCAGAACTTCCTTGGGAGTTGACTCTCGATCAACATGGTTCGGGCAATCTCCACAATCGTGCGATCTCTCCTTTCCACAACGTCATTTTGTTCTGGGGTCCTAGGGGAAGAAAATCTATGTGTTAGTCTCTCTTGATCACATAATTCAGAAAAAGATGAAATTTTGAATTCTCCTCCATTGTCAGACTGGATGGTGGAGATTTTGAATTTACCTTCTTGCTTCACTTTCCTAAAGAATGGGTCGCCCCCACACCCATCCACCCCATTTCCCCTCCCATCTACCCCATTTTCCGTCACCTATCTCCACCCTGCTCATGCAAGTTCGTAGACAATAGTAAAGGTCCAAGATTCAGAGGCTGTCACGTCTTCATCGCACATCTTCTAGTGGTGTATCATACATTGATGGAAAGCTCTTCGAAGCAGCTTCGCAGGTAAGGTGGTCTCGCTGGCATCCGACGTCCCTGCTACCCAGAGGAGCCATTCTCCCTCGACTGTGCAAAGTTGCTCTGGCAGAGAACTTGAGCCCAAGAGAAGAAGTGACCACGGCCTGTCCTGTGTGAATTTGGGTGTGAATTTTGGCTGAGATCTTCTCCTCCAAGTCCTATGCCAGCACCAACAAGAAGGGCACCATTTGGACTCCGGAGCATAGAGTTTTAATTTTTCTCCCCGAAGTGCGTAGGTCAGTCCCACCTGAGTCAGATCTGACCCCCTCCCACTCTTCTGGTTCTCAAGCCCTTCTCCGGATACCTATGGCAACCTCGTTGATCACTGTTCGAAGAGGACTCATACACAATCGTAATGATGCTGACCTCGCCATCATCGGACCTCCGGAGAGTTCGTGGCAGTAGTTTTCTCAGACCCTTGTGGTTCTGAGCACTGTGCACCCAGTCTCCGGCTGTAGACCAGAGCCCGAGTGCAGGAGCTCCCATGTCCAGTCCCTGGTGATTCCTGGAGTGGTGTTTGGCTGATATCTTCTACTCCAAGTCCCCTGCCAGCTCCAAGAAGAAGGGCACCATTCGGACCCCGGAGCATAGAGTTTCAAGTTTTCTTCTTGGAGTGCGTAGATCAGTCCCACCTGAGTCAGATCTGTCCCCCTCCCACTCTTCTAGTACTCGCGCCATGCTCTGGTGTCCTCTGGTGATCTCGCTGTCCTCCTATCAAAGAAGACTCGTCCAAAAACACCACGGCTCTGGTCCCGCCCTCATCGGACCCCGACAGTACTCGTGACGCCAGTTTCTTCCAGCTGTTGTGGTTCTGGAGCAGTCAGAACCAGATCTGACCACCCTGATCCCAACCCTGCCTCGATCACAGCCGGCCTCGGAACAATCCCCAATTTTGGTGGCACATTCCTGGGCCAACCCAGGACGTTTTGGCATCGGTCCCACCATCACCAGCAGTCGGAGGAGTCCGTGGCAGTGTCGACATCGACCTCCAGTCCTGCTGAACCTGAGCGGACAGAACCGACGTGGTTCGGTGAATCGGGTTTAGCTTGGCTTCCCCCACCCCGCCTGGCCGGCTTAAAGCCCCTCCCTGTGGGAGATAGTGTTTGCATGTAATATACTTTTTCCCACCCTTAATCCAACCCCTCTACGAGGGCATAGTGATTATACTAGCAGGTCACCATACGAGGCTACATCGACGCAACGTGTAGGTGCATACCCACGCCACCCCACTCGCCTTCGTCACTGGTTACATTTCCTTGCTTGACTATTATTGCATCTAAGTTGCCCATCGGCGGTGAGGCGAGTGCCCGATTCTAAATTCTCATCAAATTGAGTGCCATCGCGGGGTGAGTTGTGAGAGAGCCCCTACATCCCATTCCCTCGGCGTGCTGGCGGCCCGCGAAATTGGGCATCCCAGACCCTTAGGGGTTTAACCTCAAGCTAGCCAAACTCTGGAATAGCGAGGTCCCACCTCGGACCCTCTCCACTATCGCAGGTCCATCTACGGACCCGAGTGTGCGCTACGCGGGTGATGTGAAACGACCTAGGGACCGACCAAATGACCCTCGGACCTAGCAAGCAAGTAACTCACGGACCGGTAGCTTCAGTGATTCATCAACAAAATAAGTGGAGGGGGGTTTTTTTGGGGGGGGATGTGCATGCGTGCATGTGCCAAGATGAAAAAAAAATTTATTTTCTCCGATTTTCAAGTTTATATACAACTAAAATGGTTCTCTCTGCCTCCACATTTGAATCGAGCTTGGATATACAATCGTTGTAATTTGCGTGAGTTGTAACTGTCCTATCGATATTGAATCCTCCTTTGATTTCCACCCCAAAATTCACGTTACACCTTTCCATGATGATTTCATTGCTTGTTTTTGATTTATACATGCGGGTGCATACATAGCTCGTGTTGGAATTCATGATTCCCTGTTTGGTCTTCCGCCTGGAGATGGCATATGCCGGAACATGCACTTCATCGAGTGCTTGATCGTATACAGGTGGTTTAAATGTCAATTTGACTTGTTCGTCATAAGGTTTGTGGGACCCAATGTCCCCATACACGATCTGCATATCTTCGGCGTTGGAAACCACCAAGCATCCATGATCACCGCTGTCCAGGGAATAAATGTGATTCCCCTCAAATTCCTCGCGTGATCCCGAGGAAATGGCTGTGCTAATAGTGCTTTTTAAAATATTTTGGCCCAGCGCACTCGAATACGATTTTATCAGGGCTAGTGGCTTCTGGTTCCAGTCCTTTTTTGCGGGTTTTCTTCCTCTAAATGCAAGACTATTATGAATGAATTCGTGCAAACTCATTATCATCTCATGAATTTCATGTCCTCGATTTTGGGCGCTCCATTCAGATTCCAGGCTAAGCAAGAACTCCAGACACTTGTGTGAATTTGTGAACCAATCCTTCTTATTAGAAGGGTTGTTTCTGTGTCTCTCAAAATAGATTTCCCCGAGGATGGCGCACACTTTGTAGGCAAAATCGATGACCTTTTCAGAACAAAACACGCGCTCATTGGTTCTCTTTTCATCTCCCCTACCGGCCCCGATGGTCCTCCATGAATCTGTTTCCTCGGTTAGTAATGAGCGCGCGCTCTTGGATAGGCTGGTATTGATATCGGTGATCCGGGAGTCTTGCAGGAGGATGGCCACCACACAGGAAATAAAGTGGAACGAAGGGAGTTTTGTCATTTCTCTTCTTGCGTGAGTTTGATCAAAACGATAGAGTGGGTGGACGTTGACATATCTTACTGCCGTTCTGAGGGCGCCCTTCCCTCCAAGGTATACAAGTCTCATTGACCCCATTACCACGCTCTTCGTAATAGAAATGGAGGGACTCAAAACCATGTTTTTGAACCCATAATACCCTGCAATGGCAGCTGAAGTCACCAAAGGCGTCACAAAGAAGCTCGCGATAAATCCTACCGATCCTAAAACCATGGCTTCTGCGGTGTTTATCACAGTGGACATCGCTTTCCCCGCTGCATAAGTGCCCACGTTCAGCGTGGTCTTTACCACAGCTTTAGTCCCTCCGAGAGCCAGCTGGGTGATATTGATCTGGTTTTGGAGTTCTTTCTCGGATTGGGGCAACTCGCTCTTATCCAAGGCTCTTAATCTCTTGTAGGGTGACCGGCTGAGCTTGTAGAATATGGAAACCAAGTAACACTTTCGAGCATCTGGTGGAATGATGTTTTTAGGATCAGTGGTGGTGCAGTGGAATTTCCTGGAGTTTGGGTCCGAGTTTTGCCATAAGAACGCAACCGGCTCCAGAGTCCAGATATCGCTGGTTGCACCCACGTATTCTAAAGGCTCTGGTTGCGACTCGGGCGATTTTTTTCTGGTTATCCTGACCCTGATCGAGCTTGGAATAACGAATTTATCCATCCTCGAGACACTCAAAAAGGAATCGTTCATGCTGAGTGAAAAGTACATGGGCCGTCTCACATCTTTGACGGGAATGGCATAATCCATATCAAAAATCATCTGCATAAATGAAGATTTTAGGTCTTGCTCTTCAATGGATTTGATGACATGCACACACCTGTCAAGCGAAAAGACCTCGTATTCGGGTGCACCTAGAAACCCTGTGCCATTATACCAGCTTTCAACCCAACCCTTCTCAAACTTTTCTGGATACATGGTGAATGAATCGCACATGATCGCGAAAATATCCTTGAAAGTGAATGCGTTCTCGAATCCAAATTCTTTTTTTCTTTTGACCAAAATGTCGTTTGCTGCCTCTTGCAGCCTGCTGGCCTGGAACTTGTATTTTGTGTTCGCGTTCTTCTCAAAATTCTCCAGAATATCTTGTGCGCCTTTATCGAGATTCAGGAGTGGTTCAGACACATCTGGATGGTCCAGCACAAAGTCTGTGTAGGCGGGGCGCAAAAAGACTCGGCCAAAATTTTTCTTGAAAACATCCAGTCCGTCCACCAGCTCTTGAGGTGATTTGAAGATCCTGATCTCGTAAACATGGTAAGGGAAATCGTATTCCTGGAATTCCGGTTCCATGCTCAAGAAGCGTTCCTTGAAATTCATATCAACTTGACCTATATCATCTCCGGGTGCCCTGAATTCTTCTTGTAAAGCTTCGGGCTGATCCTCGTTGACAACAACAAGATTTGCGTCGAATTCAACGTTTTTAAAGGCAGAGTCATCCACGCCCCCTGCACTGCCAACATCGACTTCTCCTTCGACATCTGTTGAGGTTGTGCCGTACAACCTGTCTCGTCTAGACGGCTTTCTGAACGCTTTGCCAGCTGTGAGTGAAACTGGTGAAACTGGTGGAACTGCGGCCTTCTCTCTTGCAATTCGTTCTTTGGCTTCTTTGGCTTCTTCTAGAGCGCGCCTCTTCGCCAATTCATAATCAGGCTTGTCCCCATACCCGTACCTGTAGTTCAGGTGCATCGAGGAGCTTGCCACTCCCATTCTATTTTTTTTCCTTTTTTTCTGGAAAACACCTTTAAAAAAAAGAAATCCAAAAAAAAGAACAAGAAAAAAGGAAAAGGAAGGAAGGGTAGGGGACACGATGATTTAAATCACAAAAAAAACATGTGGAATCAGGTTTATTGAGGCGGTTCAATGTGTTCCAGAATATAGAAAATTGAATGAAAATCGTCTATGCGGCCATTATCGAATCGTTCTTTAGAAAAGACGTTTATACCTCCGTATTCAAAATACGGATATCTGGGAATCGTTTTGAGCATTGTATCCATTTTACCGAACTTCTCATCCCGATGATGGAGGTTGAACTTTTCAACAGTTGTTTTGTAATCGAATTCCTTCCAATCTGTCGCGCTAAATCGGAGCGTGTATACAGCAGGAGTGGACTTGTCTTCAGATTGTTCTTCATAACCAAAAGTGTAATATATGTAATGGTCCCACTTTTTGTGATATGCAAACAGGTATTTCATCCTGTAGAACTCGTACTTTTGCTTTCCTAATTCTGATTTCTCGGTCTTGGTCTTTGGGGTTATGTTTTTGACGAGTTCTTCATACAGTTTCTCGCTTGTGGTCTCGGGTTTGTGATAAAGAAACACGTATTTCGAATATCTTTTTCGACCAGTCTTGTCTGGTGCCACGGCAAACCATGTAAACTTTTCACTCCTAACCAGATCCTTCAAGGGCCTGCATGAATCGTCATCGACTTCTGGAGTTTCCATAAAGAAAGCCTTTGAATCAAATGGATAAGCAAATCCCATCAGCTTTTCGCATAGAGGAGATAAAACATCTTTCATCATAGAGTGTATTTCCAGAGGGAACTCTTGGATTTCCTCTTTAGTGGGATTCGCTTCACTCAAAATGATCTCTTCCTCTTCTTCTTCCTTCTTGGATACAACCAAAGATAAAAAGCTCTTGAATACAGATTTCGCTATCGATTCTTTAGGCAGAACACTGCTTTTATCCAAGAATGTTTGATATTTTTTTGCAATATCCAGAAAGGTCCGGACTTGAGGGTGTGCTGATCTGGATTTAGGAAGATTTTTAAAAAACATTAGAAGCCAGTGGACTCCTATTGCAATTTCCATGTTATAGTTCTTGAAAGTGGAAATAAATCTCAATCCAGTGTATCTTCTGATATTCAGTGCCGTCCTGTCACCACTCATGTAACCTTCCTTGGATTCTTTGTTGGATATTTCATGATACTCTATAAGGATTGGCGCAAGCAGAGCCGCAAAAAGGCCAAACCGATTTTTTCTTGCTAAACTGATGGCCAAACCCTTTTGTAGTTCTATTGTCGTGTCATATACTTTTTTGTATAATATCGAATCCAGGTGCCATACGACTTTATCCGGATCCATTCCGTGGCTTCGAGCTTTGTCATCCAGCAGAGCTTGGTGATTGCTATCGCCGTCGTTTGTCACCATGAATATTGGGGGCTCATTGCCTCTATCATCGTTATCCTTGTAAGCACTCCAGATGAATTTGCTAGTCCTCAAAACCCACTGGTGTTTCAGTCTGTCGTTGGCAAACGTGTTCACGTAATTATAGTAACTTGTTTGTGTTTTTCCTCCTAACTTTGCAGTGATCGAGTCTCCCATTTCATCACTGTTAACAGAAATATAAATCGAATCTTTGCTCAATTCTTCTTTCACTTGGAAATCATAATCATTGAATTGCATGTCATGTGACAATTCATTCATGTTGATTAAGGTGGACCATTCATCAGTATTCACCATGAAATAGCACATCCCCTCAGCTACATCTGGAGTATGAGGAATACCCATTGAACCATCCAGTTGATAGTTTAACCCCTTGTTCAGTTTGATGTAATTCACGCACTTGTCCAAAACAAAGATTCCTGTTGTGTAGTCTCCGAGGTGGGGCCCTTTATCTTCGCCTTCGAGAACTGTTATGCCAAGCCCGTTAGGACTCTTTTCAAGCCTCTGTTGCACTATCGAAGCCTTTCTGATGTCCACCAAAAGACAAAATAAATCCGAGTTTATCAACCCGTAATCGATCAACGAATCCTGGCGCGCTGTGGATTCCATAAATCTCACCAGAATTCGCTGCACGATCTTGGAGTAAAAAGAAACATATTTATTTTGTTCGCATAGCTTTGTTTTGACGAAATCCAGAAAACTGTCCGCGGTCAGAGATCCAGACTTCTCATCACCAACCCTCCATTTTGCAGTATACAAAGGAGCCAGTATTTCCGAGGCAATCGGGATCAGCACAGATCCGATAAAGTTTTTGATTTCTTGCATAGATTTGAACAAGTGAATCTTGAATGGATTATCTTCTTCAGCAGGAAAATAAGACGGAACTAATGGAAGATTTCTTCTCAGGGTCTCCTGGATATCATTGACGCTTTTCAATTCTTCTGTATCACAAAGAGCCCACCTGTTATCGAGTGCGGATGCCCTTGTCGACATGTTTGATCCAATGCTTGACGCTGTTTCAAAATCGTCAGTCATTTCTTCCTTGTCAAAATCACGAATTCGCGCCTCTCTGAGCTCCTGTAAATGCTCCTCGGTTTGCCTATCTGAATTATCATTTTTAGCGGTTGGCAGCTGGAAGGGTGAGAATACAGTTTTCCTCATCTCGAAAGCCTCCAAACTCCCCTCCTTGACATTCTCCTTGACGATGATATCTTCTTCGGTGGAGCCCTCTACAGAAATCGTGAGTTCTGGATAAGGTGATGGCTCAGTGCTGCTAAATGTTGATATTTTTTTTATCGTGTTATAAACTTTGGGGGTTGTCGCAGACGATGGTGGAACTCCTCCTCCTCCTCCTCCTTCCTTGCGTAACACCGAGCTTGCTACGCCCATGTGTCCTCTCTAGGGTTAAAGAATTCCCAAAAAGAAAATTTTATTTCGAAAAAAATCGCTCCGTGCATATGCACACACACAAAAAAACAGGAAAAAAAAACAAGTCGTGTCAACAAGGAAGAGGGGGGCCAAATTGCTGCTGCCTGGCGGAAGTGGAAAAAAAAGAACTTTTTTTTTATTTCTTTCTTTCCTTCCAACAAAAAAATAAAAGATGTGCCAAAAAAAGGCAGAGTGAAAAATAAAGAGAAGAAAGAAACAAATGATGATGCGATTGGATGACTTGTCAGTACCCTACGAATCAGTAGGCGGTGGCGCCGGTTCTCTCGCAAACATTCAAAAATGTGTCACAGAATCGTATTCTCAGTTTCTGGAATACCAGCGCCAGTTGGCTATTTTTGAGAACCTCAATCAACCTCTGCCAGTATTTGTGGGCTACAACGATGAGGGAACACCCATAACGACTGTGGAATACCTCCTGGGACCTCACAGTCCCTTTGAGACTTCTCACGGTTTTGGATACCGCCTTTCACTGTTAACAAAAAGACCATCGTCTTGGGGATGGTGGGATAACACTTGCCCAGGACTCTTGGGTACTTGCTTTCTCTGGATGATATCCATGATTATACATCAGTCAGAGGATATTCATATCCTAGTCCAGTATTTCGAATTTTTGCAAGCCCAAAATCTGTTTTTGCCCGTTTCCATCCATTTGTTGACCCAAAACCCGTTCACATATTTGCTTCTTTTTGATGATTTTTACTACAAGGAAGCTAAAAGTCAGCACATCAGAGTAGCATTAGAATACTTGGTGGTGACTCAGTATCCAATCTTTTGTTCTTTACCCATAGATTCTCCCATAGCAGTCACGGGTCCGATTTTACATTCAACCTTTTCATTTCCTGTAAGTTATCGGAAACAACGAATTAGATCGTGCATTCTCTCTTTGATGAGTAGTTCCTATTTTGTATCCACAGGAATTTACACTCTTACTCAGAAGCATACCAAAAATCATCTGTTTTATCTGATTTCCTCTCAACTCATTCAAAGAAACCAGTCATTTTTTGGTATTTTAAAAAGGTTGTGTGTAGTTATTGTGCTTAAAGATCACGGTGATGACGACCACCAAATCTCTGTGGATGATTTCATCGAATTTTTGGACTGCGAGGAGCGCACAATCGCTTCAGTCGCAATTGTGAAGCCGTGACCAAAAAAAAGGATTTTTTTCCTTCCTTTCTCTCTCGATCTGGTGGTGCGCAACCTCTAGCTCGTTTTTTTTCCGTTTTTTTTTGTGTGTGACAGAATAAAGGAGCGAAGGAGAAAAAAAAGAAAAACAAAAAAATACTCAAAAAACCCTAAAGAGGAATGAAACTGAAAAACGCAAACTCGATAGTTCCGCTGGTGCATCGAACTCGGGATAAGCGCCCGGTGGGATATGACTCTCTGCAGCTATTATGCCCCTTCTTTGTACCATACAGCGCTGATGCTGCAATGCGCAAATTCTTGCATCTCAAAAAGATATGTGGAAGTGAGTTTGATATCAACCACAAATCCAAGCAGACAGGTTACACCACCATCCTTATGGCCGCATGCTACAACCAGGACACCTCCTTGGCACTTTTGATATTGGAAGATCACCCCGAGGTAGATTTGAACAGCTCCAACACCCTGGGATACACACCCTTCACAATATCTTTAAGGATGGGTCTCCGCAAGGTATCTCTGAGGATCATGGAACTCGTATCTTTGGGCCGCCACAAAATTTACACTGGGCCCATCACATTCATGTCAGCGATATTGGGAGGATGTGCGGAATCCCTCCAGAAATTCATCAAAACTTTCCCCATCTGCAACGATTGGTCCAATGTTCTTATATCCTATGTGGATACGGAAACCATAAGGTATACCTCTGGTGGGGAATATGAAGACTTTTCCGGGCACGCGGGCGGACCTTATCATCGGGTCTATTTTCTGCCCATCCAAGCGGCAGTCATGAGTATGAATTTGGAGATTGTCAAGATTGTGGCCATGATGCCACATTTCAAAATGAGAAATCTGATCCACACACCCAGGACCCACATCACCCACCCGAAAAACTATCCTATGATGAACATATCTCCCATGACAGAGTACACTTTTATGCAATGGCTGATAGAGACTGTGACCTCGAATGACATTTTCACTGGAGAATTTTACCCCAAGGAATTTGCGGATGCCGTGTTGGCTTGGATGCTTCAGCACCCCCAACTCAAGATCAACGAACAAAATCAGATAGAGAAGAACACACTGCTTCATCTTGCATGCCAGAGGCGCGATCCCGATAAGCTTGCAATTGTTCTGAGACACCCTCAAATTAACGTAAATGTTTCAAACTCGAACGGAGACACTCCCCTCTGGCACATGCTCACCCACACTGGATTTTGTACAGATGAATGCCTCCAGGTTTTTGTCCGGGAAAAGTATAGAGATCTCTTGATAACCTTTGTGGATTCCTTCCGAGGATTCAGTCCTCTGCACATCATTGGGGCATGTCTGCACGAAAACACGCTAAAAACCATCTTTGAGCTGGACCCCTTTGTTTCCGTCGATCATTTTACCACGGGGACAGATGACCGGCGCTTTCAGTTCGATATGCACTCCATTCTGAATTTTGTCATCTCCAACATCGAAGCAAACAGACAGTCCATCATGCTCGTCGACTACAACGAGGCCGAATTCGAGTACGACCAACTACAAGATGATGACCCCGACGATGATGGCGAAGAGCAAGAACTCGAACCTACTCAGGAACTTGTGGAGGAAGAAGAAGAAGACACAGAGGACGAACAAGACGAGGAGGAAGACGAAAAGCAGGACAATGTTCGCAGCTTGAAACATGATAACGTGAAAATATTTATGAACATGATCCAGTGGACCGTCACCAGTTCATTGAGCTTGGATTCTCTGAGCATACTGGAAGATAAGGCAAACAGGATGAATCAATCAGTAGTAGATCATAGGAATGCCTACCCTGCGTCTTTGTTGGCTTTGGTGATTTATAAAACCATGGGATATGCCGCCACGCACCAGACCTCACGTTCTCGGAAGGCTAGATTTTTCGAAAGCATGTCGAAATTGCCTCTTGAACTCCAGATGAAAGTCTGCAACATGGTTTACGGATCAAGCCGGGATTTCATCCCCCAAAAATTACTGCTGCCGCGCCTCGAAGCCCTGATAAAACGCTGGGATGAAATTTATTATGACTTGTAAAAAATAAAAAAATAAACATTTTTTTTTCGAACCCTCCAAAAAAAAGAAATGGTGGAGATCAATGACATTTACGTGCAACTCTATGCAAAGGATCCATCGAAACCGAGATCCCACAGGGCGCAGCTGGTGACCTTGTGGCTTTCCAACGCATTTATTCGCTCTATCTTATATGGAATTCATCCTGCTATCCGCTACCCGATGCAATTTGTTTTTGTCATGTCCATCGGACAAATCACTGATTTATTTATGAATCGTCGAGTTTTTCCACTCCACAGCCAAGGGTTGGTGGGAGATAGTCGCTATTCGACATGGATATTCCCATCTGAAACGTTTTTAGAGTTCACTTCCGAAAAGCGTCAAATCATCACTGAGAAACCCTTGCGTTCATCTCTCATCTCAGCTCTGACTGTTCAGGCACCACCCGAGAACAAAAACAACCTCTTTAGCTGGATGAACCTCACTGCTGCCGGTGCTTCTTTGTTGGTGTCCGGTGTGTGTGGCAAGGTTTCCAAGTATCCGAGTCTTAGGGCAGCATTCCCTCTGTTGAGTCACTCCAACCCTAAAGTTCACCTAGCGGGATTGTTCGTGGGGAACATGTTTGCAACCGTTCTTGCTCACATGGATTTGAATGCACACATAAGACTTGTTAAGGAAGAAGAATAAAAAAACAATGAAATCAGAAAAAAAGTTTATTTTTTTTCTCAGGACAAGTATTCAATTCCCAATGGAAGATCCTTTTTCTCGGTGTTGATTGCGATCTTGATCGCTTCCTCAGTGTCCCACTTGAACCCCCTAAACATGTTAAAGATACCCTTCCCCTGAACTTTGATGATCCCATCTTTGATCTTGAGCTTTCCAACCACATCGCCCTTGGGATTCTTGCTTGTAAAGTCAATTCTCGTGTTAGAGTTGATGTTATCACCATCTGAAAATATCACATGCGTTTCTTCAGAATTCCCGTTTGCATAGCGATTAGTGATCTTGTTGTTGATCCCGACGCACGAACCCACGCTACCATAGTTATTTCTCATACTGATATTCATGCTCGAAGACTTTCGCTCATAGGGCTTGGAACCGTGGCGACTGCCGCTGCTGATACTCATGATGTTCGATCGAATTTTTGTGGAATCACCAGCCCCAACCCCTAGAACCATTCCTGTAAATCTACAGTTCTTAGCGACTGTGGTATCGTTGCGGCCTGTAAACATTCCATGAAAGGTACAGTTGGATCCCCTGTTCGTCCCCGAGAAGATTCCATTGAACGTGCAGTTGTCTGCCTCGTTTGTACCAGAAAAGATCCCGTGGAAAACACAATCTTTCCCAGTGTTTTTACCGTCAAAGATATCATAGAATACGCGTCTATCTGTGTTGTTATCTCCTCCCATTTCCCCGATTCTTGCCAGACAAGCGAAAAAAAAGAGTTTTTTTGCTGTTTTCGCCTTGTTTCCCTGTTTTTTTTGTTTATTTATTTTTTTGGTGCGAAACGTAAAAAAAGTCGAAAAAAGAAAAAAGAAAAAAGAAAAATGGCAAGTGAGAGCAGCAGCAAGCAGAAAGAAATGAAGACTCTTCTGAGAAATTGGAAACCCCTCAAGTTTGGTGAATTTGGCGGTCGCCAGCTCGAGATTCTGGAGTCTCTCGAAACAGAAGAGGAGAAGCGATCCGTGATCAATGAATGTGATCCTGCCGGAAACTCCGTCTTGATGGTAGCTTGCATCAACAATGCGGTTAAGATGATTAACAAAATCCTGGATAACTTCAAAGATGTGGTGGATATCAATCTCTGCAACATTTACGGATGGACCCCCTTGTGTATGCTTATAAGACTTCGCCAGGTCCCTCTCTCTATGAGAATCTTGACTGAATTCAAGAATGTCTTTGTGAACCAGCAGACTCTCTTTCTGGCCATCAAGTACTGCAATGCTCGGGTGGTGAGAGAGCTAAGAGAGAGATTCCCTTCTCAAGTGTCATATTGGGCCCAATCAACCTCTGAATTCGCTGACCCTATGCATCACTGGCCTGGTTATGTGCCTCATGTAAAAGAGAACGAAGTCGCCAAACTGACATTTTTTGGAACTCTTCTGAACTCTTCCAACAAGGAAACTCTGGAGGAATGCCTCAAGATTCCAAATGTGAGTATCAACGACGTTGCCAACTTTCAGGACAAGGTCGCCTTTGTCAAATCCGAACCCTTTCTGGGCGAGAGCGAGGGACTACATGATTTAGTGGGTTCTTATTTTGTGATCAAGGGTTGCAAGGAATCGGGGATAATGACTGAAGAGAAGGCGTGTTATGTGGCCAGCTTGCCAGAATTCAAGGTGAACTATCGTGGTGAGTATGGACACACTGTTTTGCATAGATGCATGTTCTACCACACCATCTCACCCAAGGTTGTCCAAACCCTCTTATCGAGGACTGACATCAATTTGGACATGGAAAACGAGAATGGGCTAACAGCGCTTGAACTCTTTATGCAAACCACGCTTAGCCCCGATTCTCACGTAGAACGTATCTTGAATCTGTTTATCAAACACCAGCCGAAATTTATCGAGAAGAACATTGGCAAAATCTTTCCATGGATGCTATCACATCTCCGCTACACATCCATAGAGTTATTAATGAAAGAAGATATCATATTCGACCCATATGAACCTTCCTTTGGAAAATTCGATGAATGGATAGAGAATGAGTTGAGTCGCATGGAAAAATTCAAGGACATTTATGCCGATGAGGAATCTCATTATGAGGGCCTGCGTTTACTGATTTTGAGCATCCAGACTCTGGCCAAACGCAAGCGGACGACGTTGTTCAAGATGAAGGCCGCTTCGATCATTTCCATACATTTGCTTGTGGATCACGGTCTTTTCAAAGTTCGCAAGATCAAGAAGAAGCTCGATGATTCCAAGACCACCAAGCAAAAAAGATTTGCGAATATCATGTTAAAGCTCCCTTTGGAACTGCGGATGCGGATATCCAACATTTACGCTGGAGTAGATAGCGACTTTGTCCCCCAACAATTCATCGAAAAACAAGTTTGTAAATATTTAAAAGAGCAAGAAAAAAAAGTAGAATAAAAAAAAGCAAAACAAATGGACAAAGCTTCTTCGCCTTTTGAAAAAATTTGGAGAATCAACCAGCTGCATCTGTATGTCGTGGTTGAGGAATGGATCTTTATGTTGTCCCCGCCTCTGGGTATCATGAGCAAAGAGCTTCCTTCAAGACATACTGTGCCTTACGTGCCCGAATCTCCTGAAGATCTCAAGTTTGTCACCCGCCCCATAGCCATGATCCCAGAATCAATGGGCATGTGGTATCTGAGTTCTTATGCGGATATCATAGATATTATCAAATCTTTATTCAACCATCGCTATGGGAGTGTGGCTTCTCTGCAGCTCATCAACGTTATCCCATACATTACCAAGGGCGATTTGTTCAGGGTCCGAATCACATGTCGGGTAGGACCCCTCAAACTCTCTCCTCAGGATTCAGAGTATCTCAGCAATCATGTTTGCCCCGCAGCAGAGGCCCTGATGGCCAGAACTCTGGCTTCCCTGATCCACCTCTTTTTGCAACAAGAACAGGACGAGGAAGAGCGAGAATTCTCCTGTGAATACATCCATTCCATGGAATCCGCGGCACTCACGACCGCAGACGGTGGCGGAAAGCTTTTCGCTCCAGGCTGGATCAAGTTCTCCACCGATCGAGTTGCCGCCCTCATCAATGGCGGCTGCAGCAGCTCCGCCAGCTCCTCCCCTGACCACCCTCAAAGAACTTGGCGAGTCACCGAAATATCAGTTACTAAAAATAGTAACAAAGATTCTCCGAAAATTATTCCGATAGACTTTACAAAATTGTGTGAATCTTCCCGCATGCATGTTGTCGCAAAGATTTCGTTTTGTTCTTGAAACAGAAAAAAAATAAAAAAAATGTTATTAATTTCCTAATTTTTTTTGGCCTTGCTCTTTTTTTTGTCACCAAAAAAACAACCGAAAAAAAATGAGCAAAAGGGACGCGGCAGCATCGAATGAGGGGAAGAGAAAGAGAGGGAAAACAAGGGAAAACAAGGAGAACGATTCCTCTGATCCCCCGGAAGACAAGCCTTCAGCTGCCCAAAGCGAAGTCGTTTCGAGCAACAAAAAGTATTCATGTGTGGTGGTGGAGCACACAGGTTCCTGCTATGGAATCGATGCCATGCCGAGCACCCATCTCGAGGTTATCGGCGAGATCAAATTCGATGTTCCTGGAACAACAAAAAAGTTCAAACTGGAAGTCTATGTGGATGAGGAAGGGATGTACAACGAGAGCTACAACGTGAATGCGATGGCTCTAGCCTTGAAGAGTTCAGGGAAATACACTGGAACGGCGCCTTGGCCCCTCCTCGGTCCCATTATGATGATCGATCCCTCTGCCGAAAAGGTCATCCCCCACTTTGTGATTGAAGCCACCCAAAAGATTGTTGCCCGTGGCTTGGAATCAACCCTTGAGGAGGTCAAGGCTCTTCAATTCAGAACTTTTTTGGATAATGGAAAGATTGAAAAAAAATAAACTGAACGCATGCAAAAAAAAGTTGTTTTTTTTTCACTTCTTCTTTTTTATTTGTGATTCGAACAAAGTTTCTCTTGAGGGTCGGCTAGACCTGGCCGTGGGCGGTGGTTTGTTTTTGGCGGCAGCTGCAGCACCCGCTCCTGTTCCTTTTTTGGGTGGGGTGGTGGTTCTGTTGGGGGCCACATAGTCAGAGGGGAGATCTCCATAAAACAAGCCCATCACAGATTCACCCTCGGTTCTGAGGTGGTTGTAGCGCCCTTTAGCGGCACCGGTAGTTTGCATCTCGTGAATTTGTTCGATCAACCCCTGGTGATACAACTTTATGAGATAATTGTTGACATCGTCAGGGACAATCAGCTGTCCAATATGAAGTCCCGATCCAATAACCAAGTGGTTTCCTGTGGGCGCAACCAAGGAAGACATGGCCTTTTTGATATGATCGACGGTTAAAACCCCTTCCGGGAATTCATTGTTGCCAGTGTTTTTGATCTCCCACTCGATGGCCCCATCTCCGTTGATAATTAGGTTCCGGAAGGATTTAGTTGTCGAGTCCGAGAAGCTCACTGTGATGTTACCCCTTTTAACCTCCACAATCTCCTTGACTTTGGATGTTGATGATGATGTTCGCGCCCCTTCAACAACAAGGTTCGATAATACCAAGAATAACGCAGCGAACAACAGCAAAAGCAGCTTCATTTTTCTTGTTTTGGGGGCTGACTTCAAAGTTGTGTTTACCAAAAAAAAAGAACTGAAACTGAAAAAAAGTGATATTTAAATCTACTTGAAATTTTTTTTTTCTTCCCAGTTTTTTGATTTATTTTTTTTCCCTCAATCCCAAACCAGAAAAAAGAAAGAAGGGGAGAAAAGCATTCCAAAAAAACAGAAGAAGAAAAATGTCGTTGGAACCAAAACAGATACTGGCAGGTAAGGCGCTCGATTTGCTGATTAGCAAGGAGACCAACTTTAGACGCACTTCGATGGCCATCAAACGTGCCGTGGAACTGGCTACCAAAATCAAACAGGCTGCGGTCAACAAGGATGCGGATGTGGTGGATCCTGATCTGGTGAGCCAAGGAATCCTGGTCAAGATGAATCCCGGGATGGAGAACTCGAAGCACCAGAATCGCTGCTATGCATACTTCTTCGTCAAGGGTTCTGAGGAGATCAAGAATACCTGCTTTATGGATCTCGGGTATGCCTTGTTCCCTCTCGGGTGCTTTTCGAGCATAGAGTGTATCGAGCCTACCCCAAACTCACTTCCTTCATCATCTCAACAACAGCAGCGACTCCTCCTTGAAAAGGAAAAGGGCACTACATTCTTTTGCAACTTGTTTGGCCTTGAGATCCACATGTTCCTTCTGTATCACTTCATCAACGATGGGCCCTTGCCTACGAATATCAACGCGGTCTATTCTCCCGGGGGCAACAGGGGGGACTTGGAGCGTCGCTATCCCCGTATTCATCAAGTCATTACTGAGACTATTTCTCTGATAGAGGATCCTGACGATGATGATTTTGAAAATCTCAAAAAAGATTCTTATGTATGGGAGGCTTCTGCTGCCACCAAAGCTAAACTGAGCGGCAGCAAAATTCCTCACCGCATCTTTAAAGATGTTGGTCCTCCTCAATGGTTCACCGAATCGAGATATCCAGAGGAGAACCCCATGTCTCGATTAAAAAAATTCTTGACGCTCGGTCTATCTGTACAGAAGAACAAGGTTGCGTACGAGGCGGTTATGATAGGAGAACAGGAATGCAAGCGGACCCGGGATTTGGTTCATCTGATCACAAATCACAAATTTAACATCTCTTGGGAAGATATAGGTTACAAGAGCAAAGGACTTCAGCAATCATTTCTCAGAGTCACTTCTGACTTGTGGTATGACTTGTCGGTACCCATCCGTTCACCAATATCCTGGTATCCTGAGTTGGCCCATCGCATCTCCAAATATGTCACTTCTCCAATCCCCAAGACTCTAACATTTTCCTCTGATTCTTCAACCGCAACAACAACAAAGACACCTCCGGCACCTATGAAACGCAGATTCTCCAGGACTGATTTAGGCTCTGATGAATCTGGAGAAGACACCAAAGAGATTCCAAAGACCCCAACCCAAAATCCCCAGAATTCATTTACAAAAAGAGGAGGAGTTCTCAAGAGACTCAAGTTTCCCACAGACGCCAAGAATGACGATGTATGGGTGGCCGATTCTGACAATGAAGAAGACCATGCTCTCGGATCCCCAGCCTCTTTCTTTTCTCCAGAGGCTATAGTGCCCTTCACCGATAGCACGCCCCTGACTTTGAAACGCAGCAGCTCTCCTTACCTGTTTGATGACGATGACGAAGTTGGTCCCATCCAAACTCCTCCTTCTTCGCCCAAGTCTCAGCCCTACCATTCTTCTGGAATCAAGAATCCTTTTGAGACTTTGGATTCTCAAGCTGAGAACAAACAGCAGGTGCAGGAGCCCCTGCCACAACAGCAGCTACCGCTGCCACCTCAATCCTTTAAAACTCAACAACCTTATTCTCCAGAATCATCGGATTCTTCTCAGAGTAGCAACCCCTTTACCGAACGCAGCAGAACCAAGCGCGGTGGTGATGATGATCTTGTTCGTCGCTATCAGGACGAACCGATGTTGCAGAGAGAGGAACTCCAGGAATGTGACGTTTTGTCGTGTTCGCCTAAAGGAAGGGCATACAAGCACTCTTCACTCACTCGGAGATGATCACACACGATGTACGCACTCACAAAGATGAACGGAATGTTTCAGCTTACGCGGCAAGATAGCCCACACGATAGACACAGCGGAAACAGCACACGTGACGCAAGGATTTAGGTGGTTCGGGTTCACCAAAGTGACCCCTACGTCCACCCCTCACAGAGTGAGGATAGCTTCCACTAAGAAGTGAGAAACCACACACACACACACACACACTGTGATCAGCACAGCAACACACACACAAGTGCGCTGCACCTTACAGACGCACACACACACACAGAGTATGTCTTTCAACAGGAATGAGACAGATTTACAATAAGGCTTAAGAACTGAAGTGAATGAGCATGTATCGGATTATATCCACAAGGAAATGCAGCGAGAATGTTTCTCCCTTTAAAGGCATGGCTTGATTCCACGAGGTTCTGAGGCTTGAGGCGTGTAGAGGATGTCTCCCCGTTGCTGAAAGAAGTGGCCGGATGGAGACGACCCGTGCTTGTCGGCTTGAGGCTCCAAGGAGATGTTCCGGTCGGATTCCCTCTTTTGCACAGCCGCAAGCTTGAAGAATGGAGGATGTAGAGAGGCTTCGGCTTGAGGACGATGACGATCTTCACGAGAATCGCGCTGGGATCATAGGATATTGCCACTCACGAGAAAGGGAAACCTTCCCTTATCCTTTCTTTTGCTGTTGGAACAAAAACGTGAAAGATATGAATATCCCTTTCCTCTCCTCTCTCCTCTCTATTTGCCCCAATGATGGCATATAAATACCTCCCTGATCGGAGGGGTACGTGTCAACAAAAGAGGGCCTTGGATCCCTAAAAATTAGGGCGAACTCGCGCAAAAAGCGGCGGACTCGAACGGATTCGTAACCCGTACGAGTTTTCCGGAAACCTGGGGGTCGACCCATGGGGTCAACCCACAACACTGTCCAGTGTATAACAGAACCAGCAAGCCTTCAGGAAAATTGGGGGTTGACCCATGGGGTCGACCCACAACCCTGTACAACTCATAATTTTTTTTAAAGAATAGAACAAGTAATAAAAAATGACCTTTGTAGGTTTTGAATCCAAGACCTACGCAAATTACACAAAACACTCAAACCAACTGAGCCACACTTGAACTTTCATCATATTTCTATTGTAATACATATTTATGAAGAAGTGTTTCATTCTTGGCACATAATAGTATGGTACGGCCGTACTGTACTGTTGAATGTTACAATTGGTACGCAAACCCTGGACATAACCATGTTGGCCATCGTCTTGTAGAAGGAATTCAGATCGTGTGGTGGTTACTTTCGGTGGGAGGCCGATCATGGTCAGGATCTGCTAAATTTGTGGTTGGGCCTGCCGACCAAGGCTAACCGAACGTTCCGACTCAGAAACATCTGTCGGCAAGGGTGAGTGGCTGGCATAGGGGATGTCCGCCTTCTCAGAGACTGTAGCGAGAAGTGGGAAGCCCTTCTTTGGCCCACGAAAGCTACAGTCCCCATGACCCCCTTGAGAGGGAATGTCCACCTGCGACAGTCGGGGAGGACCGACTGGTACTCTAGGCATAGGGGCAGTCGTTGACGCCAACTGTTCCCCATTCTCCACGTCTCCCGTCGGGTGTACTACGATCGCTGTACTGTAGCAGCTTGCGAGCGGGGGATATGAATAGAGTTGGGTTCGCGAGGATCGATAACCCCTCGACACTCGGATCCAAGTATGTCGTGAGTAATCGGCTACGGGTCCAGGCCTCGGGTTGAGCCATCGTTGCCCAAGCTCAAAACCCCTGCTAAGGTCGGGCCCAGTCCCTATGTTATCAAAATCGCTAGAGGTGATTGCCTAGGTGAGGATGCGAGGCGAGGCGACCACAACTTGCCTCAGCGAAGGCCTCTGGCGCCTCTTGGGCTGTCTCAGCCGCGATGGGCTGCCTTGCACGCCCGGCCCGCTTTAGTTTGCCCTAACCCAGGCTCGCGAGCCCGATAATGGGATCCATGGCCGAGCCCCTATAAACGCCCTTTCTTCCCTTTCTCTTCTCTCTTCTTGATTGTAACCCTAGTCTCCCCCCTCTCTTGCGTCTCCTCCGTCTCTTGTGCGAACGGCATTAGTGAGTGACTCCTGTGACAGATAGTGACCTCGCGGATGGTGGTGAGTGGTAGTTCTTCCCCATCTCCCTCTCGTGTCTTGCCCCTGTCTCTTCTCTACCTTATCGACCCCTCGCGTCTCCCCCCCTAGAGAGAGAGAGAGAGATAAGCGCACACACACACAGGGCCGAGCCCCTTTCTCACACTCTGTTTCACTCTCTCTTTATCTCTGACACACGCATAGAAAGAGGGCCGAGCCCCACTTTCTCTCTCTCATACACACACAGATTGAGCCCCTCTCTCTCTGTGTGTCTCACCCTCTCAATCTTTGTCTCTCTCTCTATGTCACTCACTCTCTCTCTATGTTCCACCCTCATTGTCTCACTCTCCCACATCCACAGTTCACTCTGTGTGTGTGTGTGTGTGTCACACACATAGACAAATGGATAGGGACCGAGACCCCTCTCTCTCTCTCTCTCTCTCTCTCTCTAATCGTATTCTCATGCTGGTATGCTATAGGGGAACAATGAAGTAGCCATTTTGGACTACGGCAACACGGAGCTTAAACAATAAATTGAAAATTTTGTTTAAATTTGTTCGATTTTTTGTTTAAAGTTGTTTAGATTTGTTGTGGGACCACCCACTTTAAAACATGCTGTTTAGATTTGTTGTTAATTTTATTTAAATTTGTTTGATTTTAGGAACGAATGTATTTAGGAACTTCATTATTTTATGTAGGTATTTTGAATTAGGATAAGACTCTGATGATGATGATGTATGTATTTTTGTGCTATTAGGCATATCTTTACATTGTGAATTATATAATATTATTTTAATGAAATGTCGCCTCAAACGCCTTAAACGCCTAGGCCATCGCCTATAGCCTCAGACTGCATAGCCAGGTCTAGTTGCTGGCCCATGGTTCGGCCCATCCAGCCCACTCATCCGGCCCTAGTGTACCCCACCTTCGCCCAATGGGGCTGACCCCGCTGCTGCTCGAACTGTCAGTCTACCTGGTCCATCTATTCGTTCGCCCTAATTCAAATTTGAACTGGGGCTTGTCAAGTGGCCATGTACCCCCACCCCCCAAGTGGTTGTCTTCCACCTCTCAACCACTAGGTTGACGCCCCAGGGGCCTCCATCCGCCGCTGCATCTCCGTCTTCAGCTTCACCAACATTCGAACCAAGAATGCCTCTCCCCTGATGGCGAGGGATAGTACCAAAGGTTTAATTTGGGGGCTAGAGACCCACATGGTGGCCTCGACTGTGTTGAGGTCTCCGATTGGGAGGAGCCGCAGGCTGCCGGCCTCCGCCCTCTTAAAGCCTCCAACTACCTGGGACAATCCCTCCTCATCACTCAAGATTAAGGGGAGTTCAGGAAACCTAATGCCAAGGCTTACCTCTCTCTGGTTGGGGAACGTCCCCTTAGCACATGGCCACCGCTGCATCCAGAGAATCACCCCTCCGGCCAACAGAAAGCCTTCTTCTGCCGCCGTCTCCACCACTTTCTCACACCTTCTGACTGCTAAGAAGCCATTCCTGTGGATGTGGCAGACCTCCCACTGGTCTTCGCCGGCCCCTCGAGCTTCTAGAAGCACTCTGACTCCTTCTGTGTCCACCCCTCCTTCGATCAGGGAGATCTAGAGGCACCAACGGAGCCACTCCAGCTGGACTGGAATTCGGTCTCTGGGGAGATTACCAATCTCCAAGCATTTATCGTCTTGCGTAATCGGAGATAGCGACCTTCCCCAGACGACCTCCGCAAACGCTCCTTTGTTTAGGAAACCTCTGCGGGTCCCTCCAGCCACCAGTTCCTTCCATCCCACCCACGCCCTACCGAAATGCTGCGTGTGGCATCGCCTTTGGCATTTGAAGCAGATAGGGCCGCTCTGTTCCCTAAGGCCAGAAGGGCCCCGCCTCCTATTTGTAGATGGCCTGCCCGGAGCTACCGACAGATTCAGCCCGGAGGCGACCACTGGAGAGCGCCGTGGACCGCAACCGTCGTGGAACTGCACCAAATGCAACCCACTAACCTGGAAGAATAACCATGCACTTTCAAGGAAATAATTAAATGGTTAAATTCATGTTTAAGATATCAATTCTCAGAAAAATTCTGGACACATCTTCAGGCGGTAGAAAGTCCCTGCTTAACTCACTTGTATTTTCAGTTGCTAAGTTCGTTCTTGAATTTAAGTATTTCCTTGTAGCCAGAGAATTGTTAACCTTGAAAGTGGACTGTACCTCCAATTGTTAACCTTGAGGTTTAACATGTTTTCAAGATCTTTTTTAGAAAGTGGGTAAAGCCCTTACTGATGGTTGTTTCCTAAGACAAGATGTAGTTGATCTCCAATCTTCTATACATGCTTAACTGCCCTTCTGAAATCTTATTGTTTTTGCAGGCAAATTTTCAAGCAAAATACCAAAGGGCAAGGATCTAACTTTATTAAAAAAGAATGAAGCTTTTCTTAGATACGAACTGTGAGTAGCAGCTGATGTTTTCCTATGGTTTTGCTGGTATCTGTTTACTTGCTCATTTGTTATTGTTCAGGCTGACAGAGTTAGAGAGTCAGCTGGCAAGTGTCCTATCAAAAAGCATTCACGTGGACGATCTGGTAAAGACTCATTCACCAGGTTTAGTGGCACAGGGGCCTGTGGAAAATGTGAACTACTGCTCAGTTGGTACTGAAGAGAAACAAAATTCAGGTGGTGTGTCCATGGGGGAATGCCACTCTCACCATGCAGAGAACTTCCTTATTGCTGGACGGTCTGAATTGAATGGGCTAAAAAGAAAGAGGACTTCTAATGTGGTCTCTCAGGCATGGTCACTCTGTGAAGCATCTTTTGGTAATTTACCTTTCCCAGTTGGAACTACTGTTAAACACCTTAATTTCTTTATGGTGTTCCCCCAAAATTTTTTGCTGCATGCGTAATAAACTTGGTACATCTCTGAGAATATTCTTGAGAAGCTAACTCAGCTGCACCTATAATATTGGAAATACTTTCTTCCTAGTCTTCTGCTAATCTGCTTTGTCTATGTATGTTTTGGAAATTGCTTTCACACCTTTTCCTGGTCTTTTTCTATCTTTGACTTTAGTTCTTGTCATCTTGTCTTATTATGCATATCCAGAGTTTACTGGAATCTCATTGTCTACATTATACATGGTTTTCTCATCAATCAGAGAAAAATATTCGCTCTTTACATATATCTGCTTTCTGCAAATTTAGTTATTTAGAAAGAAACTGATTTCCCTATGACTGTGGGGACCACCTCCCCGGCAAACCTCCCCCTCCGCAACCCAGCTCCCCGTCGTCGATGACCACCCTCCCTCCGGTGACCCCTCTCCACTGGCCGCCACTCTCTCTCTCTCTCCTTCCCCCCGACGCCCGCGCGACCTCTCAGCCATACTCTTCCTCTCCGCAGCCCACCGCCTCCTCACTGCCGGACACCACCTCCAACTGCCGTTGCCACCCCCCGGTCCACTGTGAACCCCCACAGCCGCGACAACTCCCCGGAAAGCCACCCCTTCCGCAAGACCTCCCCCTGCTAACACCCAGCCCCCATCCACTCCCTCTCTCTGTTCCTCCTCATAGCCACCGGTGCACCCCTCTCCAGCCAACACCCACACCCCCAGCCGGCCATACCTTGCGCTAACCAACCCCAGCTCCACCTCCACAAGCCCATCGCAAACGCCCTGCTACCTTCCGCCATCGACCTCTCCACTACACAGGCCTCTCTTCCTCCCTGCTCACCGCTACCACCGGCCACCGCGAGCCACCCCACCCCTCCTCCGACCACTCTCGCGACCCCCCACTGTCCCTCTTCTCTCCCTCCCCACTGCACCCGCCGTTTACCTCCCCACTGCCGTCGTCTTCTCCTCTCCTTCCCTCTCCCTCACACCACCTCCCGTCCGCACCACCTGACCTTCTCCCTGCGCACCCACCGACCACCTGCCGCCGACCTCCACCACCGCGGCACACCCTCGGCGTGCACCGCCACCGTCGCCCACCCCTGCTAACCGCCCCTCCACCGTCTCTCCCTCTCTAGCCGCAAACCACCTCCTCTCCTCTCCAACCCAACGTCAGCCTCCGGCCACCTGCCTGCCTCCCGTCCGACCGCCGCCCCCAACATGCACGTGAGACCGCCTCCCTCTCCTACACTCTCTCCACTCCACTCTCCACTGCACCACTGACGTCGAGCCCACCCCTCCCCTTGCCTGCAGCATCACCGTCGTGACCCTCCTCTGCACCTCACCTCCCCTCACAACCACCACCATCCTCCCCTCGTCACTACCGTAGCCACACCCAGCTGCCACTCCTCCTCTCCCTCTCATCCCACTGTCAACACTACCGCCGGTGCTCTCCCTCTTCCTCTCTCTCGCGAACCCACAGACCCCCTCACCTCAGTCCCTACCTCTCTTTCTCTCTCTACCAGCCCAACCTGCATCACGGTTGCCCACATCCTCTCATCTCCCACGGCAGCCCTCTCCCTGCTACCCACACTCGCGATGACTCCCCCACCCTCTGCTATCTGCCGTCGGCTCCACCGTCAGACAACGCCATCACACCCTCTCTGCCAATCCCACGACCATCCCTCCACTAGCCAACCACCTCCTCCACCTCTCTCCCCTCACATCGCGAACCTCCCCTGCATCTCACCTCCCCTCACCACCGACAGACGCCCACCGCGGCCACGCCCACGTCCACTGCCTCTGGCCACCCATCCCTCTCTCTCTCTCTAACCGCGACCGACTCCCCCTCTCGGGCACTCTCTTCCTCTCCGCAGCCCTCTCCCTCTCACGCCACCACCGTCGACCTCCCCCCACTCCCTCCACTCCACCCACGGCTGCGACCTCCACTCCACGACCACACCACCTGCACCAGTCGGCCCACCGCAACAACCCCTCCGGCCACCTCCTCATAGCCACCGCAGACCTCCCTCCCCTCCCCTGCAACCGCGCCACTTCACTACCGTCGACCTCCCTCCTCCCAGACACCAGCACCCCCCCTCTCACCTGTTCTCTCTCCACCTCTCTCTCTCTCTCTCCTTTCCTCTCTCTAACTCACGCCCTCTTTCAAAAGCGAGGGTCATCCTTCTTCTTCAAGTCATTGGGCCTCTCCGATTTTGGCAATGTGATCTTGTTGTACTTGGTCGCCCATTTGAACAGGACCCGGGACTTGTCTCGAGGAAATGAATATAGCTTGTTCCTCATTTTCTCCCTCAATGAGGGACCTTCCCACCGTTCAGTAGACCTGGGCAGAGGAGGGTTGGCTGCCTCTCTGGCTTTCTCTTTCTGCTTCTCAAAAGCCTTGAAGTCCAACGTGTGAACTTTGGGTGGCGTTGGTCTCTTCTCGACCTGCCTGGCTCTTTGGCTTGATGCAGCTGGAGCAAAAGAATATCTGGCCAGGAATGCTTCAATCTCCGCCACTATATTGTTCAGGTGGTCAAAGGACTTAACCTCGGCACTGATCATCCTTTCTAGGATTTCCTTCTTTAGATTCTGTTTACAAATCTACACTGCGTCCTCCTGATGCGGGGGACGTCTGTACCTCATATTGAGGTTTCTCCATCTCTTTATGTAGTCAAGTGCCGACTCATCACTCTTTTGTCTCGTGGCATAGAGCTCCACCACAGTGACCTCCCGTTCAGCAATATAGGACCTTTCTTTGAACTTCTTTTGCATGTCGGGCCAGTCAATAATGGACCCGACGGGCAAGCTTGAATACCATTCGAAGGCAAGCCCGGTGAGTGTTGAGCTGAAGAATTTGAGGAGATAGGCTTCATATGCAGCTAAGTCTCCCATAACATTCACATAGTAGGCAATATGCTCCTTGGGAGACCCTCGCCCGTTGAACTTTTCAAACTTCGGCGGCTTGGTGATGCCGACCGGTAGCTTCTTAGCAGTGTAATAAGCTGAGTAAGGTACCCGATACACATCAAACGGCGCATGATCACTATCACCCCTCTCCGCCAGCTTCATATCTATCATCTATTCGAGCATCAGCTAGCTCACTGCTACTAGGTCGACCGGTCTTGGATAGAAATGGGTCAGTTGCGCCAGTGGCATTATCAGCACCATTGCCTGTGGTGCAATGGTGGACCCTTGAAATGGTAGAGTTGGTGGCGGGGCCAGTGCCATATGTTGTGTATGCTGTAGGGGCATGCCCCCAGTGTAGTTGGGCATTGGCGGAGACACCGTTGCCTATGAGGAAGCTTCCGAGGCCTGACCATTGCCCCCAAGGGTTTTGAGCAAGGCTTTAGTCTACCCGGATGTTGAGGGTTGAGCATTCCTTTCAGTCAGTTGCTTCCTCAGCAACTCAATCTCTTGCTGGTACTGTTGCATCATGTGTAAAACCACAGGGTCGCTCATGGAGAGACTAGGAGTACCTCCTGCTTCATCAGCTGGCGCTTCCTCAGATGATGTGGACAGCCGACCACTAGTGCCCCAAGTAGTGACAACATTGGCGGCCAAAGCCATGGAGGGCTCTTCATGGACAAGCTCTTCTGCGCGAACTTGCACCATCTCGCTCGTCGCTCTTCCCCTTCTGGTAAGAGGTCCTGGTCTCATGGCAAGTCCGGCCACTTCTTTGGGTTCAGTGGGTAAGGCCCCGTACCGACTAAACACTCCTGTCATGTTACAGGTGTAGACCCTCAGGTCTTTGCCTCTTCTTGCCGTCCTCTTAGACGACCTACCTGGAAAGACTAGTCTGTCAAAGACCGATCTTTGGGGCTTCACTTCTTCCCACAAAGGGGGTTGATGTCGCTCCTCTAAGCGATTCCCCGACTCTGCACTAGGTACAGCCCAGGTATCTTCTTCTTCAAAGGCGGAGGCCACTGGCCCCAGTAATCTCTGGCGACCCAAAGGGGTGCTTCCTGGGCCACGCAGCCAACTTGTCAGGGCGATGCCAGCCTTTTCACAAGTTAATGATGAAAGATGTTCCCTTTTACTGGGATGAAGATTGTTAGATAGCCTTTGACAAGCTGAAGGATTATCTGAAAACTCCTCCAGTGCTGGGAGCACCGGTGAAAGGACGGCCGCTGATACTGTATATAGTAGCCACACACAACTCTCTGGGGGCAATGCTAGCCCAGAACAATGAAGAAGGGAAGGAACAAGCCCTCTACTATCTCAGTCGAAGGTTAGTCAGAACTGAGGAAAGATACACCTACATTGAGAAGATCTGCCTGGCGTTGGTCTTCGCAGTCAAAAAGCTCCGACACCATATGTTGTCGCATGAAATCAAGCTGATCTCTAAGGCGGATCCGCTCAAATATATCATGTCCCAATCGGCACTCAAAGGCCGTCTGGGCAAATGGGCGGTGATCCTTATGGAGTTTGATATCTCCTATGTGCCTCAAAGGGCCGTCAAAGGCCAGGCCATCGCAGACTTCTTCATTGAGCATCCAGTGCCTGAAGACTGCCCGCTGGAGCCAGAGCTTCCTGAAGATGAAATCCTAGAAGTTGGCCAGGTGTAGCCCTCCCTATGGCAGCTGTACTTTGACGGTGCTTCCAGAATTAACACCTCAGCTACTGGGTCAGCTAGAGTCATAGCAGGGGCAGGCATAGTCTTGAAGTCTCCAGAAGGAGAAGTCATACATCCTGTTCAATAGACAAGCCATGCACAAACAATGAAGCAGAGTATGAAGCCCTGATAATTAGGTTGAAGATTGTTCTGTCCATGGAGATCCAGATGTTGGAAGCATTCGGAGATTCCATGCTAGTTATAAAATAACTGGAAGGAGAGTTCGATGTGCGGAAGCAAGAGCTCCTCCCCTACTACCAGCTGGCACTTCGCTTGATGGCGAGATTCTATTTCATCAAAGTCAAGCATATCAATCGGGGACAGAATGCTCAGGCGGATGCCCTCGCGAAGTTGGCTAGCTCTTTGGCGATTTCGCCAGATACAAGCCTGAATGTAACGGTAATTAACCAGCGACAGGTCCCCAGCATGACAGAGGTCCTGATCGATGAACAAGAAAATGAAGCAGCAACTATAGAAGAGGTTTAGCAGCTCGACTGGCGAGAACATCTCTTACATTAGTTCCAGCACCAACAGCTCCCAAAGGAAAAAGAACGAAGAATGAAACTCTTACTGGTCAAAGACTCTTACGAGATGAGGAACGAAACCTTGTTTCGAATGATGACAGATGCCCAAAAGAAAGTTCTGCTCCGTTGCTTATCTTCAGCAGAAGTTGGGTAGGTGATGCAAGAAGTTCATGCCGGATTAGCTGGAGAACACTAGGCGGGCCCAAAAATGAAGATTGAAATAAAGATATTGGGCTATTATTGGCCCTCCATGTTTAATGATTGTTGCAAGTTTGCCAAAGCTTGCGAAAAATGTCAAGAGCACGCCAACGTGTCAAAAAGACCACCAGTGCCGCTACATCCCACCATACCAAACTGGCCGTTTGCTCAGTGGGGCACGGACGTGGTGGGGCCGTTACCAGCATCTACATCAGGGTGCTAATATATCTTAGCCGCTACAGATTACTTCTCCAGATGGGCAGAAGCAATAACGCTAAGAGATGTGACGGGAGAGTTAGTCGCAAAATTCTTCCGACAGAATATAATATTCCAGTTTGGGGTTCCTAACCGAATTATATCCGATAATGGCAGCCATTTCAAAAACCAGAAGGTTTATCGGCTGGCTGATAAGTATAATATTGACTGGAGGATGTCGTCCCCCTACAACCCACTAATCCCTCTTACTAACATAACTCATCAGGTGAAGGAACAAACCAACCACTCACAATCCATTTAATCTGTAAGCATAAAAGAGAAGAGAAGAAGAAAGAAAAGGAAAGAAAAATGGAGCAAAATGAAAGTTTCTCCTAATCTGGTGCGGGCTAATTCGGCGCGGGGGGGTACCGCGCCGGTTTAACTTCACACTCAAAACCCTCTTCCATTTCTTGGCCCTAAACCGGTGCACCCCCCTTCTTATATACGTAAACCAGTGTGCCCCCTGTAGCAGGCCTGAACCGGCGCGCCCCTTGTCGTCCACCCTAAACCAGCGTGCCCCTTGTCTTCCTTTAAACCGGCACGCCCCATTTCACCTTGCCTCAACCCGGCATGCCTCATTAGCCTTCCTGAACTCGTGTGCCTTCTAATAAAAAAAGAAAATAGTTAACTAAGTAAAAGAAAAGATGTGAGATTAATAAATAAAAAGATGAGCCGTCGATGTGTCAATGAACAATGGGATTCAATGATCAGAACAATGATAATAATAAAAGATGCTATAGCCATGCATACATTGGACCCTCGCCCCTCCGGATTGAGTGCGAAGAGAAAAGTGATGATGCCCTATGACATTAGACGTGGACCTTGGGAGCCCCGATATGGTTATGATCTAACCTTATCTCCGGCCAATAGTTCGTTAGCTCGACCCGCTTCTACCGGGATCCAATCCCACAACCTCATCAAACTTGTCGTATATGCGGTAGACATTTGTATGGTTTTATCGCTGTCTTTGATGCCATGAATGCGGACTTTCGTCTGAGCAAGAAATGCTCCACAAGTGGTCGACACATATCTATGCATGGACGTTTACACCCCAACGGGGTGGTTTGTTTAAACACAATCTGAGATTTCACTCTCGCCTCGTTATCATGAACCTCAGATCGTAGGGCCCCTTATTTCTGGCGATTAATCAAGAGTTTTTCCCTCTACAGAGGGATGTAATTAACGTCGTAACCTTTATGGTATGGCAGGCTTTTAGTCCCGGCACGATACACACAATCGTCTGACCAGTCAGATCGAGTGCACCATGGGCTTCCTTGAAGTTTGAATAAATCATCATCTAGGTGACTGGCACCCCCTCGCACTAATAAACTGAATAAATGAATGAACAGACGAATAAACAAACAACAAAAGAAGTGTCCCAAAAGTTCATCCACAGCATGATGCCCTGGGAAAAGATAGAGGGAAAAAGATAAAAAGTCTGGAGGTTTTGGAGGAATGGAATCAGAAGGGGTGCGATGCCTAGAAAGGAAGTCTGGAGGTTCTAAAGGAGGAAGGTATAAAAGGGTACGATGCCTTGGTTGGAGAGAAAATCTGGAGGATCCGGATGTAAGAGATGAGAGGGGGAGAGAAAAATCTGGAGGATCCGGATGTAAGAGATGGGAGGGGGTGTGACGCCCTGAAAGGTCCGGGGGCTCCAAAGGAATGTTGAGAAGGAGGGCATAATGCCCTAGGAGGAGTCAAGAATACGGAGGATCTAGAGAAATAGAGTAAGAAGGGGCATGATGCCTCGAAGGATCCGGAGGTTTAGTAGGTAGAAAGTATAAAGGGACACGATACCCTTAAGGGAGGTCCGGAGGTTCCAAAGGGATGTGGAGAAGGAGGGTGCGATGCCCGACAAGCAGAGGAAAATTTGGAGGATCCATATATAAGAGGTGGGAGGGGGCACGATGCCCTAAGAGAAGATTAGAGGGGGCACGATGCCTGGCAAGCATAAGGGGACCCAGAGATCCCGAAGATGGAGATGAATAAGAAGAAAGATGTGGAGGATCCTTACATCGAAGGCTTTATTGTTCAATGCGTCGCATACCACATGTCCTGGTAAGAAATGCATACAAGGAGCATGACCTTGCCTCTTCAAGTTAATGCCGATCAACATTTGTGTCATGCTAAAGAAACTACACATTTGAGGGTGGTGATAAGATGAATGGAGCGCTGGGGTTACTTCAGGTGGACGGACATCCTTCTGGTGTACAGTTTGTGGATCCGAAGTATCTCAAAATCCAGGCAAAATGGATCCGAATCTGAAACAGAGTCCATCGGTTCGGATATTCAGATCCGGAAGATCCGCCGTTTCTACACCCATATAGGTCTGCGGCTTAGGGAAACCCTTGCCTTCGTTCTTCCCCATCTTCGTCATCGGAGCAAGCCGGCATCCTGTTCTTCAGGTTCTCTCTCTCTCTCTCCCTCTCTCTCTTTCTCTCTCTCTCTGTGTGTGTTTGTGTCTGTGTATCTCTATCTGTCTCTCTGTTCTTGATTTCTCTCTCGACGGCAACCCATGCGCCTTCAATCAAGCTCTGGTTACAATGGCTAAAGAAAAAGCATCTAAATGGAAGCATCTTCTCCTCCTAGTGAAATAGCATGTCGATGTTCGAAGTATTGATTTTCCACCACTCGTAGAAAATGGGTCGGATTTTCTTTTGTTTGTGTATTTTGAATTTCTTCGTTAAAAAGCATCTAAGTTGATCACTTTCCAAAAAAAAAACATCCAAGTTGATCAGCTTTTTGTTGAGCTAAACTGTGTCGGTTCCTGTTTGTGATGTCATTTTTTCTCTGCTATGGCTAAGATTACTTTTGTTTCTTTGGACTAGGATAGAAGCGACCATGGCGGACGAAGCTCCAGTCGATGTGAAGGAGGAGGTTTCAGAGGTAAGATCCTTATCCTGTCTGGTGCCCTTGTGTCAATTTTCGCTGTTTCCCCTCTTATTCTATGTATAAGACTTTACTTACCATCACCTAATGGTAGTTGCCACCATGTTATTTGTTGTCAGTTTCTTGTCCTGTGGACATATACAATTATGTCACGTTTCGCTTAAATTCCCCCCCTTGGGACTCGATAATTTTCCATTTTCTTTAAAAGCACCATCAATGGTTGTTTCCGATGCTCATTACTTGTTGTCATATTGTACTTCTGCTCATGTAATACAGATCACTTAAAATTCAATCTTCCTGATGAGATTCTTACCAATGTCTGAGTTGCCGTCCTGCTAAAATGTTTTCATTTTTTTTCTTATGTTTCTTGGATATGCTTTTCTAATAAGAAATGAACTTGGAAAGTAATTCTGAAACGGGAGCAGACAGCCGCAATACAATGGGGACAGTGTTGGTGTGCATGGATGATCAAGTGACCTTGTGGAGAGTGTCTTGTGGCCTGGCTTGTTATTCGAGGATTATTAGGGCACACAATCATTCGGTATTCTCTGGCTTAGATTACAACAAATTTAGAAATTTGTGTACTGGATTATTTAGAGTAATAGGATTCTTTTTTAATTAGTGAGGTTAGGGGTCAACAGATACCAATATAGAATGCTGTTGGATGTCAGATTTAGGAAGTAAATGCCAATATAGAATGCTGTTGGACCTCAGATTTAGGAAGTAACTAGTAATGTAAGTATCATGAGAAACCCTAGAGAAAAGCCATGTTTGTGAGAGTAAATTTTGTGTGGCTTGACACCCTAGCTTTTTCTTCAGTAGAAACAAGGTGAAGCTGTTCAATCTTACCGGGGATGGTGTCCAACATGATGCTGTTTATCATTGCTTCCCACTTTCTTTCTGCTTCTTTTGCCGTATTTTGACAAAATCCTTCCTGCTGCATAGAAGAAGTTTTGCTTGTTGAATGTCTAGCCTATAATCTTCTTAGTATTAGTCAGCTATGCGATAAAGGATATAAAGTTATGTTTGACTCACTTGCATGCACTATTTTTCAACCTAATTCTGAAACAGTAAAATTCACTGTTAAAAAGAGTCAATAATATCTATATGGTCAATTTAGATGATGCAGCACATACAAATGTGTGTCTTACTGTGAATAAGGATGACTTAGCCTGCCTTTGGTATCGTAGGTTAGGTCATGCTAGCTATAATGTGTTGCATAAATTGAATAAATATTGCATGGTAAGATGTCACACCCCGAGCTTTTAATACAGCGGAAGGAATCTCGGGAACGTAGACAACCGACATGGTAAGCCTCTCGCAAGCAAGAAATCAGAGCACAAGATAATCACACAAAAGTAATTGCTCAAGTAATTGTTCAACCCTCAACTTTATTTCATAATAATAAAAATCAACTAGTACACAAGACCATCACTTTTGACATCCGTATATCATGACTCAAGAAAAAGAAAAGTACAGTATGACTCAACTAGACACTAAGCAGCAAGTGCTGCTCTCATTCCATATGACCTTCAATGGCTCTCAGACCCACAACTTGCATAATCTGAATCCGACCCACTAGTATTTCCTGAAAATGTTGAAAAGTAGGGTAATGAGCACACTTGCCCAGTAGGTATCTTCGCATCAACATAGAGGCATGTTTTAAAGCACACGAATGACACCCAAGTAACAAGATATGAACCATCGGGATATGAAGTATATGTAAGGAATAAGATGGAGTACGATCGAGCAAGATCATAAAATAAAGTGGCCTTTCATTAATAGGAATGCACTTCATAACCATAAAGGCTATGCGCTAGAAAGTCCTGAACAAGAAAGCACTGGCAAGCATGTAAATTGTCACAAGATTGTCTCATGGATTTCACCCGTCTATAAAAAACTACTCCCGGTGCAATGCGACACCAGTGTTCATCGTACCCCATGATTTTCAGCACGTTTTCGACTATCTGCTGAGGGAGCTAGTGTGAAGCTCTTGGACACTATCCGTGCCTGCTCTTGCATCTTCAAGTTATAGATCAAACTACTTCCATGAGAGTATAAATAAGTTTGGCCAATAAGGTACAATTCAACAATAGTTCCATGATAATGTAACCAAGGCAAAGAACACACTAATAAGAGATCATAAGAGTTCAAAGATGATTTAAGATAAGGTCATGCCACGGGAGGAATCCGATAGCATAACAACGTATTTATTAACTTTCATAACTTATTGATAACTTATGGAATAAGGTGTTAGGTTCTAGATAATAAATAGACCAATTATGAATTAAGGAAAACCAACCCTAAGGTCAAACCTCGGGTTAGACAACATTTAGACAGAATGTGTCACGCCCTATACTCTATACCGTCCAGGTATTGTCCGCTTTGGCCTACTAGTCTCACGGTTTTGTCCCTTTCTATCAGTGATTGGCTCCAGAATGGGGGACTTCCCGAGAGGTCATCCATCTCAGTACTACTCCCCATTAAGCACACTTAACTTTGGAGTACTTTTCAAGAACTGAGCCGATACTTCAAAAGGTGTCTTGGTGATATAGAGTATAACTTAGCTATATTTGAGGGTGTTACAATCTACCCCTCTTATATAGGCGACGCCCTCGTCGCTAGGCAAATATGGCACACAATCACGCAATCAAATTCCCAGGAAGGTAGGACTCTAGAGGTGGCCCCTACAGGCTCAAGAGGTGGCTCACACTATGTAGCACTTTGTCCCATTGCGGGTTAAAGAAGAACCAGCAGCCCACAAAATAATCATGAACTCTAATTGCTGCTCCAGCAAATACCAGATTTACACAGCTGCCCCAGCATCGTACGCAGCCGCAGCAGCTGCTCACCGTCCCCTTCCCCAAACCGGGCCACCGGCACGTCTCCGTTCCCTCCGTGCCGAGGCTCCACCTTCCCGGCACCAAATCCAAATCCAAATCGGAACCAAACCAATGGAGGACCGGCCATCGCCGACGTCTTCGTCTGCTCCCGCCCTCCCTCCTCCTCCGCCGTCCTCTTCCCAGCTCAGTATGCCGTCCGACACATCCCGTGCCGGCCTCTCTGCGGAGACCCCGCGGCCGCCCAAGCTGTTCGTCCCTTCTCCTCCTCCTCCTCCTCCTTCCTTCTCTGCTGTCGCCCGGTCGAGGACAATCTACAGCGATCGGTTCATCCCCAGCCGGACGGGGTCCAACTTCGCCCTCTTCGATCTCTGTCTCCCTCACCATGCTACCCCTTCTTCCGCTGCCTCCTCTGCCTCCTCTGCCCACCACTCGCCGCCCGCCGCCGGAGAATTCAGAGGCAGGGAGGACACTTCCGGCGCGTACGCCGCCCTGCTTCGCTCCGTCCTCTTTGGCCCCGATCACGCCGCTCTCGTGTCCCCCGGCACCCCGGACAGGCCGTGCTCTGGGCGGGGAGGCGCCGCCTTGTCGTCGTCCCCAGCCTCCTCCGGGATCGGCGGGGGTTCGCCCTCTCCAGCATCTCTCTCGTCTTCTTCTCCTTCCTCCCCGGGCCAGGGCAGCCCACTTGGGAGGAACATCTTCAGGTACAAGACGGAGGTGCGCAGGTTCTCCCTCTTCCCGGAAACCCACGACGGGGGACTGCCGGGGGCGCTCCCCAGCCCTCCCAAGGCTCCCCGGAAGGTCCCCCGCTCCCCTTACAAGGTGTGTGTATTCACTTCTTCCGGAACGCTCTTCCCTTTCTTCCTCACATTTGCGCCTTTGCGGCAAGCTGGCTGGAACCCTTTTGGCTGTGATGCCTCTCTTTCTTTTCCACCATCTACGTGTGCTCACCAATTTCTTTCTGGTATCTTATGTACGTTTCCAGGTGCTGGACGCGCCGGCTTTGCAAGATGATTTCTACTTGAACCTTGTTGACTGGTCACCGAACAATGTGTTGGCTGTGGGTTTGGGGAATTGCGTGTATCTCTGGAATGCGTGCAGCAGTAAGGTGGGATCTTCATAGACACAGTGGTTTTTTGTTATTTATTTATTGTACTCGAGCTGTCTCTTGCACCCGGTGAGCATGAATATTATCTTATTAACGGCTTTATGGATTCCTCCCGTAGGTGACAAAACTATGTGACCTGGGCATTGATGACAGCGTGTGTTCCGTAGGCTGGGCTCAGCGTGGCACACACTTGGCTGTGGGAACAAACCTGGGGAAAGTGCAGGTTAGCATTTCACGCTGGAATTTTGCGCTCCGTTTGGAGGTACAATGAACTGACAAGGGGCATAGGATATGTAAACTATCGTGTTTATGATTGCAAGATATAACACTAGAACATCTAAGGTAATTGATTTATATAACACTAGAATATCTAAGGTAATTGATTTATCTTAAATCAGTTTCCTTGATCATGCTTTTAAGAGGGATTGTTTCTCTAGATGGAAGATTATCATAAATTGATGCATCAAGAAAAAGTCTGCGGACTAGCCCTGGCATTCACATGTACGTTATAAGTGGTGGCAGAGATCATTTGCACCACGCCACCACAGAAAATGCAAAAGCACAGTCCCATGGTTGGTCTTGAAGTTTTAGAACTGGATAAAAAGACCTTGGTGAGGTGGACATCAAAATAATATTTCTAGTAGATTCGGTAGGGGAGTATATTAACTACTGTACCCAGATCTACCAAAATTCTATTCATTGACTGGCCATTCAAGCAGCCTATCATGGCTGACAGTAGGAAGTAACATATCTTCCTCAGTAAATGTCACACTTGCCCCTGACAGTGCTTTGGCCAAGTAGCTTTCATACTGTGAGGGAGTTTGCAGAGCCCTAATGATGGCATGTCGGGTCTCCTCTCTTTGAGAGAGAATCTCCCATATAGTAAATCTTGTCGAAAGCTTTTTCAGCAATTTCATTATTCGGGTCCCAACCCGGACATTGGATAGCTTCATTTCCTCCGCCCATCTCGGTTTAGGAGGATCTTGTGCCGTAGTCTCCAATGGTCCCACCTCATTAGGTGTTGACTCTGAATTGTTTTGTTATGCCATATCATTATTTTATTGACCCATGGTGCATGGAGCAGGGCTGGTTCCATCTTCATTCTGCGGATCGGAGGGGTAGGGAGGCTACAGGTGAGTGCCCTTGGTCACAGAGCTGGCTTCTTTGCAAGGGTGCATTCCCTTGGGTACTTTGAGAAATTCAGCAAAAGAGGGGACATCATTTCCCTCTTTACTTTGTACATAGACCCTTGGTGGAGGAGGGATTTGAATTCCCCTTACCTCCAAAGGGGGTATTTGGTAGCATTGCTTCCCCCTGAAGATAATGTTGTGGTTAGTCAGCGACGGGTGCCCCCATTTTCGGCCTGATTGGGTTGCATGAGGAGCAGTTGTAGCTTCGACATGGCTTGCTTCAACTAATGGTGTAAAACATATGTCTTCTTCATCCTCCTTGCCAGGTAGACTGAACAAAGTGGACAAAGTGTTGCAGGAAAGTGTTGTCACCTCCTTGACGCTTCGAGCTTTTCTTTTCTTCTTCTGCTCCTTCTTGGGTAGCGCCTGCCCCTAGAATAAGCTGCTATCTTCTTTTGGATCTTCTTATTCTTCTTTTTGTTCCAGGCAAGCTGGTGCCACTAGACCAAGGTAAAGGGTAGCTCGGCCAGGGCGGAGTGCCACTAGACCAAGGTAAAGAGTAGTTTGGCCAGGGCGGAGTGCCACTAGGCCAAGGTAAAGGTAGCTTGATCTGGGTGGAAGGACACTAGACCAAGGCATAAGTAGCTCGATCGGGGTGGAGTGCCACTAGACCAAGGTAAAGGTAGCTCGATCTGGGCGGAGTGCCACTAGACCAAGGTATAGGGTAGCTCGGCCAGGGCGGAGTGCCACTAGACCAAGGTATAGGTAGCTCGATCAGGGCGGAGTACCACTGGACCAAGATAAAGGTAGCTCGATCTGGGCAGAGTGCCACTAGACCAAGGTATATTACGGTCATTCTGGGAATGCCGGCTGAGCCGTGTGGTATAGCTTTATATGTTTTCCGTTGAGGGGAGAGAACTAGATGACCCCTTTGTGATCTACAAGGATGTAGGCACCCCCTTCATCTACTCGACGGACGATATACGGTCCAACCCAATTTTTAGCCAACTTCCTTTTGGGGTTTGAGGCCATCACTTCTCTTCTTTTGACCATTACCGAGTCTCCTTTCTTGAATTATCGACCTTTGACTAGCTTATCGAAAGCACGGGCCATACGAGCTTGATATAGTTAAATATTTTGTTGCGCGCGAAGACACTTTCCTTCGAGCTCGGTGAGCTCTTCCAACCTTCTTTCTACATTGGTTTGTTCGCCATTGGCCAAATCATGCTGGATGGTGACTCACAGTGAAGGGACTTCTAAATCAATCGGCACCACAGCTTTCGACGGGGTATATATGGAGGAAAGGGGCCATCGGAGGCTGGGAAGAGGTCCATGCAATGCCTGAGCAAGGTCGGTGCAAAGGGGGAACTGGCTCGGTACAGTCGGGGGCTGAGTCTGTGCAGGGGAGGATCAAGTCTGTGCAAGACCCGGGCTGAGTCTGTGCAACTGAGCTTTAGGTCTATGCAGTGGGAAGCCAAGTCCATACAGAGGAGGTCCAAGGTATGTGCGGGTTAGGCTGGGCAAGGGGAGGAGATTAATACAAGCTTGGGAGCGTACCGGAAAGAGCACAGGGTGAGAAGGCTGAGCGTGCCGGGGAAGCGCCTAAGGAGCGTGCCAGACTGGGCTTGGATGGGTGTACCGGGCTGGGGCTGAGCTAGGGTGTGCCGAGTAAGGCTGCAGCTGGGGTGTGTCGGGTATGGATGGCAGCTGAGGACACACCGGGTAAGAGTGGCAGATGGGGTGTACCGGGCAAGGGTGGCTGAGGGTGTACCGGTGAAGGTTTAGGGGAAGGTGTACAAGATGGAGATGGTTAAGCTGTACCGACTAGGATTGAGCTAGGGTGTGCCGGACAAGGCCCGGGGCAGGTGTACCGAGTATGGGTGGTTAAGGTGATTCCTTTTCTTCTTCTTCTCCCTTATTTTACTCTCTTTGCCTCTTGAGTTGTATGGAATGCGTATGATCCTTCTCTCTTTCCTTTTCTTTTAATCTTTTCTTCGTCTTCTTCCTCCCCCCCCTTTCCGTAGGTAGCCGGTGCATAAACTCTCATGATCACTACCCAGTCCAGTTCTCTTCATGTTGTCTATAGTCCCCTTGTCTTGGTCGAAGCATTTCGCCATTATTCATTTCATTTGTTTGTTACTTCCTTTTATCTTTTAACATGCTTATTATTTCCAATAAAAATTCGACAGCATCTCCCCTTGACCCGGACGGTAAGGGGAGTAAAGGGGAACGTGCCCACAAGGAATGGCGAAACCTGACAATCCGAGGTGTGTGTGCCAAGGGCAGCAGCACCTTTGGTAAAACTTCGAAAAACCCGGGAGAACCAACAAATGGGAGACACTTTTAAAACTGGCTGGGGTTGCATCGGGTAAGAAGGGGTGACTGGCGTGCTAGATAGAAGGGTTCAAAGAGATGTGCCGGGCTGGTTGGCATAAGGGTGTGCCGGGCTGGGCGAACAGGGAGTGTACCGCTGAGTGGCTGTGCCAGGCCGAGTGTGTGCCGAGGAAGGGTCTGGTTGAGGCGTGTCAGCTAAGAATAGGCTTGGACTGTACCGGCCAAGGGGGAGGTCAAGATAGCTGCACCGGGCTAAGGGTGGAGGCTGTACCGGTGAGAGGGTTAGAGGGTCTATGTCGGGTAGACGAAGGCCAAGACTGTGCCGAGCGGGAGGGGGGTCTGGAGCATTGGACTGGGGTAGCCAGGGGTGTACCGGCCTGGAGTTAGCTCATGAGGATGGGGATGAAGAGAAGGAATGGACCAGGGGCCTTGGCTTGAGCAATCCAAGGGAAACTTCAGTTGGGTGGGGGAGAGAGGGTAACAGAGGCATCAAAGGAAAGGCATTGGGCTCGTAGGGCTCAAGGAGAGAGAGAAGAGTAAGCTCCCCTTGGGTCAAAGCCCAAGTGTAAAGTCAGAGATCATAAGGGGGACAACATCAACATGGAGAATCTAAAACACCGGAGAGGGAGAAAAAATGAACAACACACCATATAACGGCATAAACCAACGGAAGCAACCAGAGACTCAAGAAGAATGATTTTCATTCACAAAGAAAAATGACCATGGCAGGCCATATACATTGCAACGCTCGGTTGCGCCAAATGACTGGATTGTAACCCAATCCTTCTTTCTGAAAATTTATTTTTGTTCCAAGAATCTTATCAAGATTGTTCTTGCCTTGAACAAATTTTGACATTGAATTCTTAAGATCTTGGATTTCTGAATTCAGCGATGCGATGTTAAATTCATAACCAACGACTTCAGTCTCACAATAAATGACCTGTTGATGCAATGCATCATTTAGGCTTTTCAATGTTTCAATTTCCTGCATTAGCTCTTGTTCCTTATTGACTTTAGCTTCTTTTAAGATGCATTTTTCCTTTTCTATTGTCAGCAATCTTTCTGACATGACAATGTTCAAGACCATGAGCTTCTTATTCTGATCTTTCAAATGATTATTTTCTTCAATCAGATCAGTTTCATTCAGGGAGTTCAGATTTTCATTTGACTAATCCTCGCTCTTTTCAGAATCTTTTATTCTATTGAGTAGCTGCTCATTCTCTTCCCTAAGAGAATCAATCAGCTCCTCTTGCCATTTCAGATTTGATTGAATGCTGGCATTCAACTTTTTAACTGACATACATTTATCACAAAGATTGTCAGTTTTCTTTATTTCATTTCTAAGGTGTTCATTCTCAGATTTTAAAGATTCAATTTCAGATGATACACCTTTTTTCAGTTTTCTATTTTCAGACTTGACTCTTTTGTACTTATCTAACAGGCCATCATAGAGTTTCATCAAGTCATTGAATGTAAGTTCATCTGATTCAGAACTTACCTGAGATGAGGACTCCTCTTGCTGATCACCGTTGTGATCTTTTGCCATGAGGCATTTGTTCCCCTCTCGAGTGTAGATCTCAGCCAGTTTGTCTAGCATTTCTTTTGCACTCCTGCACATAGACAAACAAGGAAACTCATCAAAGTTTATAGCCCTCTTGATCATTTTCAGGGCTTTCACATTGTCAGCATTTTTTAGTCTATGTATGACATTCCATTTGGATTCATCCTTTGGAATGTCACATGGACCATATGCAATTAATACCCAGAGATTTGAATCTACTGAGTCCACATAGTCTCTAAATCTTCCTAGCCAAATATAAAATCTGGAACCATCAAACTTCAGAAGATTAGCCATGAAAATAGATTTAAATCAGAGACACGAAAGCATAGGATACACCAAAAGATGCATGATCAGATCTGTAGATCATTGGATCTAAATTCATAGACACCTGCTCTGATACCAAGTGAAAGAGTCTCTGATGCCAAGTGATAGGGGCTCTGATCCAATTGATGTCTATTGGTGATCCGCTGTGATTACAGATATGTGATCGAGACGTGCACGGATGTGATCCAGAGGGGGAGGTGAATGGATCCCGGAGCACTTTTGCGGAATTTAAATTTAAACTTGCCCTAGACAGATTAAGAGCAATCATGGTTCTGCCAGTAGTGAATTCACCAACAAGTATTACTCAAATGATCAAAGTGGTCAATCAATCAAATATTATACTAGGCGGACGTTGGATCAAGGATCTCCTCACGCAAGAGATGTTAGTCTAGATAGGCGTGACCTATCTTTCCTGGCATGCCTTTTGATATACTTCTTTGATTGATGAGGCACTCAAATCATATGAGTGATCTTGCATGTAGAAATTAGTTCTACTGGCAACAATCCTAAGCATCCATCTATCAAATAAAATGCATAAACAAACAATCACACACTACACAGAAATTTTTAGGTGGTTCGGTCTCTACTCGAGACCTACATCCACCCCACACTCAGACCTGAGTGTAGCTTCCGCTGACTCACAACTTGAACCGCTGAGCACCACAGCTTGCTTACACCGCTGTGCATCACAGCTTGCTGACGCTGATCATCACAACTTGCTTCAGATCGCTGAGCACCATAGCTTGCTGACTGAGGAACATTTCCCCGCCGCAGTGCATCACAGCTTGCATTGCTGGCTAACAGCTTGAAGGAAATGGTAAGGAAAACATACAGTAACAGAAATCAAGAAATAGATGAATCGATGAAAACCATGTAGCTCAAACATGAGTAGACTATCCTAGATCTGATCTAGAAATCGTGATTGGAATGTCTCTTTCTTCTTCTCCTCTTCTTGGCTTTTATGGCACTCTGTTTTCACCTCGAGTCTTCTTCTTCCAACAGCAACCGACTCTCACTCCTGCCCTTCTCTCTCAGATGCTTAGAGCTCTTCTCAGATTCCTTCTTCTATCTACCTCTCACTCTCAGATCTCCTCTTCTCGAATTACTGGTCCGATCTAGCCTGGTCTGCTCTTCTGCTATCTTCTTCTTCTATTTGCCTCAAACTGCATCCCATTCCAGCTCCACCTTAAGCCCCTTTTTTTTCAGTATTAGAGAGATCCCTCTTTATATCAAGGAATCAGATAAGATGGACCCCACTTGATTTGCTCCGACGCGTGGAGGGAAGACTCCCGCCAAATGCTTATTCTCTGACAGGTGGCATAAGTGATGCACATGTCAGGTCTGATAGACAAAAGGAGAACACGTGGCTGAGTATTCTTGGAGAGCAAGTAGCCTCGGATCACGTGCTTCAATGATTGGATCTTGGATCACGTGCTCCACTTGAAGCTTTACTGCTCTCAAAGGCATAGTGCTTGCCTTAATCCTACCAATCAGAACAAAGGCATTTAGTCAAACACCTTATGCACTAGAGTTCATACTTGGAAAATAATAAGAGAATTCATATGCTTAGACTTATCACATGAGTGTTCTAAAAATGTCTTAGAACATGGATTATGATGCTCAGACTTACTAACGTGAAAACCAGATGTGCATCGACCTTGTTTCATCATATGCACAGACCTTGAACATGCACAAACCTATATGTGCATGAACTTCTATACATGTGCAGACTTGAATTCCAAATGTGTATAGACCCTATATGCTGGAGAGCAAAAGAAGCATCGACCTTATGTGCTGAATAAAAAAATGTGCACCGGCCTTATTATGCAAGATGCAAGATGTGCATTGACCTTAGTATGCAAGATGCAAAATGTGCATCGACCTTATAAATGACTAAGGCAGATGTGCATTGACCTTATAGATGACTAAGGCAGATGTTCATCGACCTTATAGATGACTAAGGTAAATGTGCATCGACCTTACATGCTATCGCTAGCACATGTGCACCGACCTGACCTTGCTAAATGAAAATGTGCACAAACATTATGCTTCACATGTTCACAACCCTTCAGCAACATGCACGGACCTTACTTTGTGCTAGTGAAAGGTGCACCGACCATCCCTTAGACAAATGCAAAATATGCATCGACCTACCTTCAGGCAGATGCAAAATGTGCATCGACCTTTTAGTTCAAACAAGCATATGTGCTTCGACCTTCTATGCTATGCATCAACCTATCAGTTCAAACATGCACATGTTCTCTGACCTTCTATGCTAATGTCTTACTTTGAACGGGAGCATATTGACATGTAGGAAAGCATATGAACACTCAGGAGAGCATATAGGCATGTAGGAGAGCATATGAACACACAGGAGAGCATATAGGCATGCAGGAGAGCATATGAACACATAGGAGAGCATATAGACACACAGGAGAGCGCTCAGGAGAGCATATAGGCATGTAAGAGAGCATATGAACACACATGAGAGCATATAGGCATGCAGGAGAGCATGTGAACACATAGGAGAGCATATAGACACGCAGGAGAGCATATGAACACACAGGAGAGTATATAGGCATGTAGGAGAGCATATGAACACATAGGAGAGCATATAGACATGCAGGAGATACTGCAAGATATTTGATGACTGTTACTGTCCAAATTCAAGTAACTTTTGTCTGATCTCTGACATAGGGATCTTCTGCTACTTCAAGCTCTGGTTCGATCTCTTCCCACCATCGTTCTTCTGATTTTCCTCGACGTGTTCCCCCCCTGTCGGCCATGGCCAGTGTGGTGGGGGTCCCTCCGACCCCGGCGGGGGTCCCTCTGGTGCCACCGGAGGCAGTCTTCCCCTCTTCCCAAGTTGCTCCCCGATGGTCCTTCGCTCAAGCTCTCATGGAGTCTAAGCAGAGGTCAAACACTTTCATTTCGATCAAGGAGCTAGCATTCACAGATCGGGGTGAGCCAATTGTATATTTCTCCAACTCTGATGTCCAAGCGTCTATGCATTTTCTGTCGTTCGCTATAGTGGCCAAATGTTCATATGGTCGGCCATCGTTTCCTGAGATCAAGAGTTGTCTGGTGCAGCGGTTGGCAATTTCTCTTGGTTTTATCATCAGCAAATTGAATCCGCGGCATCTCCTTCTTCGTTTTGAAAGTGAGGCAGATTTTATGAAGCTTCTCTTACAAAAAAATTTGCCAGGAAGCAGGGCGTGGGAAACGAGAGCTTCTCTCACTAGAAAAAACTAGAGAGAGAAAGTTACCTGGGGGGATTATGATCCTTTTGTAGTCCGAGCTTTGGCATCATGAAGTCTGAGCTTTGGCTTCATGAAGTTCGAGCTTAGTTGCATAGTTCGAGATTTAGATTCATGAAGTCCAAGCTTTGGCTTCATGAAGTTCGAGCTTAGCTGCGTTGTCTGAGCTTAGTCATGAAGACCGAGCTTAGTCGCGTCAGGGTCGACTCTCGACGATCGACTCTCGGACCTGGCTGCATCAGGCTCAACTCTCGGTGATCGACTCTCAGACCTGGCTACATCAGGCTCGACTCTCGATTGACTTTGCTCGGCCTATATCTTTCAAAGCATGCTCTTCTTTACTTCGCTCGGCTTATATCTTTCAAAGCATGCTCTTCTTGGCTTCGCTTAGCTTATATCTTTCAGAGCCTGCTCTTCTTGGCTTCACTCGGCTTATATCTTTCAGAGCCTGCTCTTCTTGACTTCGCTCGGCTTATATCTTTCAAAGCCTGCTCTTCTTGACTTCACTCTGTCAGTCTGTTCCTTATCCAAATTCAAAAATGTAAAGATGACATCATCAAAGTATAAACTGACTTATTAATGAGTCATTGTGTTTGACATCATCAAAACCCCATGGACATAACATGATGTGTTTTGTTTTTTTTCTGAAACCATGTGTTTTGTTTCTGTAATCTAGTAGCGTTAAGAACTTGTTCCGGCTAGAACTGGTCAAGTTTGTTATGCTTATATAAGAGGTATGTTTTGAGTTTTCAAATCTTGCTAAGTTTATTCGTAGACTTACACTTGATAACTTTTCAGGTGATTCCGCTGGCGAGGATGAGGATTTAGCGCGTAGTGAGTCTGAGCTGGAAGTCTGAGTGTGACTGTTGTTTAGCTTTCTTTCTGTTCGAGATAGCATGGAAGGGGCTTGAATTTATGAATTTTGAATGATTATTGTATCAATAAGGTGGAGTTTAAATTCTATTGGACTATTGTGTTATTGGTATTTACTCTTAAGCTGATGTAATGAACTTCTTCTTCCACTGTAAATTTGGCTCTTTATTCATGTAAACCTGAACCCATCTCCATTCTTTTGGGTGGTTCCCACTGTGGCATTGCCTCCTATATCCGATGAGAGTGATATACTGGACTGAGCATAGGGTGGGGCACTACACGATTCACCTCTCAACACAGAGCTCCCTGACAAGGAGTCCCTTGCTTTCTCGTCGCTAGTGCCAGTTGAACAGACTAGAGATGCCTTGCATTACCAACAGCAAGACGCCCATACATCCAACGTACCCTATTGAGAGCTCTACTTTGATGGCGCTTCCTGGGAAATTACTTGGAATAATCAAGATTCGACCATCATGGCGGGTGCCGACATTATTTTCCTGACTCCTTAGGGCGGAGTTTTGTACAACTCATGCGCCCTCATGAAATCCCTGACCAATAATGAAGCTGAGTATGAAGCTCTAATCATCGGGCTTCAGATGGCTCTCGACATGGGCATCAAGTGCCTTAAGGCTTATGGGGACTCCCAGCTAATAATCTGGCAAGTCCTCGGCTTCTACAACGTATGAAAGCAAGAGTTGGTTCCATACCACGCCGCCATCACTATACTAATCTAGAAGTTCTATTTATTTGAAGTAGATTATGTCCCCAGGAGCAGCAATACCCAGGCAGATGCCCTGGCAAAATTGGCTGCAACCATTAATCTTCTGCCTGAGGGCGAGGTCGACATCACTGTCAAGCATAAAAGACTGATGTCGACTTCAAGAGCTATGCTAGCGACAGAAAGAACAGCGGATACAACAGGAACAGTAGCCTACGGCGGTCGGTAAAATCTCGGCTCTACAGCTACTCCTACTGTACCGGAAAATACGAACTAGTCTCCCGTCGGGGGACAACCAAGTCACGCACCCGACATCCTGATCCCACGATCGGGGACCAACCAGACACGAACTGCCTTAGTCACGCTACTAGGAAAACGCCAAGATGCCTCAGTCGTGAAAACTTGCCCTCACAGCAGGGCCCAGGCCGAAACTACATAGTCCGGAAACACAATCACGACCTCGCTATCGTGAATTTCACGCTATCTCGGAAAAACCCTCGGTGACGCTCATCGAAAACCCTAGACCTCGGCTATAGGAACGCTTTCGAAAATAACATACAAGACCTCGTCTCACAGACGAGGGATAGAACCTCGAGTCATGACAAACTCACGTCACGTGACGGGAGTACCGCCCACCAGAAGAACAGATCGGATACATCCCCTGACGTCTTACACCGCGTCACAAGTGTCTAGCTACACCGTCCCGGACGCGAGACTCAGACACACTCAGTAACCATAAGTACCACAAAATAAGGACTAGCTGAGGTGGCACTCGTCAGCGTGGGTCTGACACCCTCAGCCTCTAGCTGGTAATTCCCCCCGAGCCCGGACTTGACTGTGCACGGGGGCCCTACGATAACCAGCCTACTCACCATCTCTCCCGGGTACGCCACACCACCACTCCCAGTGGGCCAGCACACGCGTGCTGTGGAAGCTACGACTAGTGAGGGCTCACAGACGCGAACACAGAAAACCACGCATGCACCCATCGCGAGTAACAGGAGGGAAGAAGTGGCTCACGGCCACTTGACTCTGGATAGCCCACTAGACCTATTAAACTCAACGGTCCTTGAGTCACAAGGCACGTGATGCGAGACGGAGACGTGGACTTGACGCTGAGTAGGATATGCAACCTCGGACTCTAGCAAGCTCGTGTCTGTCCCTAAGCGAGGGAAGCGTCAGACTTGCACGGTTGAGAAACTGGCAGCGAGTCAAGGGTGATCTGCTCGCTCTCTCGTGCCCAGGTCGGGTCACGGGACGGGTCTTGCTCTCTCTCTCACAGTGGTGATTACTTTGATTAGAGCTAGGATTCTAAAACATGCTCTCTCTAGCAGCGGCAAATAGATATATACTAAGAAAACAAGCAACCCTCCTTCCTCATTGCATGCTTGTCTCTTGTCTCCTTGTCATCTCCACGTTTTCACTTTCATTT